>APFE030666467.1:336742-363250 GCA_000404065.3 Pinus taeda | reverse complement strand
GAAAAAGTTTTATTAATGTGATAATACTGATTCACCCCCCCCTCTCAGTATTATTTCCAACAATTGGTATCAGAGCAGGTCCTTTGATAGAAGCTTGATCGCTTAAAGGAGATCCGTGGAACAATGGGAAAGAAGCTTAAGAAGAAAGCTCATAAGAAGAAGAAGACATCTAAGAGGGACTATGACAGTGGAAGAATCGATTGGGGATTAGGCATAAGAAGCTCTTCAGATTCAGAATCAAATTCAGAATCATTATCAGGTATGAATGTGGTATCCTCTGATGTTCCAGCTATTTTTCCTTGTGAAAGAGATGAAAGTGATAGTGAAACTACTGAACTTGCTCTTATGGGTGAACAAGAAATATATCAAAAAGAGGTCGAATTCAAAAGGCTTTCAGACATAATCACAGATCAACAAGATCTTTTGAACAAAAGGGAATGTGATTTTGAAAAGGTAAAGGAGTTAGTCAAGGTCAAATATCAAAAGTTGCATGATGAAGTCACATCTCTAAAAGGGGAAGTCAATGAAAAGAACATAACGATCAAGAATCTCAGAGATAGATCCAGTGATTATGAAAGTCTTGAAGCTACGACCCTCTCACTAAAAGAAGAAATTGAAGAAGCCAAAAGGAAGAATAAAGATCTACTCCAAACTATTGAAAAACAAGAATCACAGCTGGAATGTGCTTTCAGAGTTCATCAAATGCTGCAGAATGTAAATGAAGAACAAGCAAAGGAGATTCTCAATCTAAGGGAACAAATGGAAGAAGGAAGAAAAGTTGAAGAAGATTTGAAAAGGCAATCTCTTGAAAAGGAAGAGCAGCTTCAGTTTGAGGTAAATATCTTGAGAGGTAAAATAGAAGAAAAGGATAAGCTTTTACGATTTCAAGATAGCTCTAAAGTCTTGGATGATATTCTTAGTAGTCAAAGGTCTCCTTCTATAAAGACTGGTCTTGGTTTTCATGAATTGGTTGAAGGTGAATCTAGTTCACAAGGTGAAGCAAGGAACTCTAAAGAGAAATCTAAGGTGGTCAACGAAGAAATGAAAGATCCATCTCATCATCAACCAAGGAAAGAGATTCCTCAAAGAAAATCCTTTACTACTCCTATGAATAATGTTGAATGTTATGTATGTCATAATCTTGGACATGTTGCAGCTAGATGTAGAAGAAGAAGGGTTCAAGATCATTATGCAGAAAGGTCATCTCAATCAAGGTACTTTTATGGATATTGCTTTACTTGCAATATGTATTGTCATAAGGTTGCTGACTGCTACAGAAGGAATATGAAACATGTAAGATGCTATGCATGTAACAAGCTTGGACATATAGCAAAGGAATGCAGGAAGAAGATTCGGGCACCACACCAAAAGGAGAAATCATCAACATGCTTGAAGGTATGGAAGAAGAAGGAAGTTCAGTCAGAAAGGTGTGACACAGCACAGGATACTCAGCACAACACAGACATAACAAACGCAAGGGGAGCTGAAAGTGTACAACTTCAGTGTCCTGACTCTCATACGTAAGTTTCATAAATGAAAGTCGCGTATATATGCGAGTTATACACTGCAAAGTCGCGTATATGTCAGTCTGAAGAAAAGCAGTGGGGACAGGCTCAGAAAAGGGGTCTGATATGTTTCAGTCCATTATTTGCTCTATCGGTTAATAGTTACAGTCTGTTGAGGATGAGTGGAAATGTCTTGATTCTTGTAAGATGTTTAGAAGTATTTTGGTGGTGATGATGGCTTGATGATTGTTGTTGATATACACATGATCAGATCTAACAGCAAACAGATGGCACTTGTTGAGGGGGAGCACATGCCTTTAACAAAGCATTGTTGGCATTATGCGTTAATAGTTCCTTGATGATGATACTTAATGGCTAAATGATATATCTTGATCATGAGTTGATCCATCTCATATGATTCTTGGGGTTTACACTATGATGTTTAGATCTATTTGTGATGGATGGTCATGCTTACCATGATGATCTTCAAAGCTTGATGATGGGTCTCTCATACTGCTGTTATCATATGCATGAAGATTATGCAGGATTCCCATAGTACTTGGTGACCTTATGGATGAGGACTGTTGATGACAGTGTTGGATACACAAAGCTGGTAGTTGGGGACATGATGATGATGAGTTCTTATCTATATGTTGATGGATTAGGACTCCCATATGTTGATTGATGCAGATATTCCCAAGAAATGATACTAGGATGGCTATACACATATGATTTTATGATGTGGTTCAAAAGGATGAATTGATTTCTATATGTAGACACACCTTGGTACAGGACGTTTGCAGGTTGCTGATCTGGAAATAGTTGTAAGCGAGTTTAATAAAGAGTATCCACGTACATACGCCGGTCTGTACAGAGAAAGTCGAGTATATGGAGGTTTAATGGATATCAGAAGGAGCAGGCTTGGCTTGAAGATATTCTGATGTGGGTCTGACAGAGACCATCCGGCATAGGTTCAGGGGGAGCAGATAATCTTCTAATTATGCATTGTTGGCATTAGTTTAGAAGCTTTTGGTTCTGGTTCATAGCTGTTATTGATTTCAGGTAGATCAAGAACAGAAGGAGAACAAAAGGAAATCTTGGTTGCTGATCTGAATGGTGATTGACAGTTGCTGCTGCTATCAGTTGTTGGTGACTTTCATAAGTCTTGTTTTAAATGTGTCATCTCTATGTCATGTACCTTCTTCTTATCAAGGTCATATAATGGCCTATGTTGATTTCCCCACTATGCCTGGGATGGATAATGTAATGTTCTTGTTTTATCTCTTTTATGATGACAAGGTCATGTAACGGCCTATGATGATTTCCCCACTATGCCTGGGATGAAGATGTAATGTATTTGGTCATCATATGTAAATGTTTGATGTATTCCACTCGGTTGGATTAATGATCCCCACTTGGTTGGGTGATGAATGTATGTACTAAGTCCTTTGGTGATAGGAAGGTCTTGTATTGTCTTAGTTCTTCTTGAAGACCATCTTTTTGATCTTGCCTACAGTCAGGAGGAACATGAACAACACTCTTCAGCAAAGCAGAGACTTCAGCATGTGTTCAGGGGAGGCATGGTCAGATTGGTACACCTTGGCATATACAGAGGGGCAGCTCATTCAGAGATTTCAGCAGGTACTCATGGGGAGTATGGACAGTAGAATGTTTATCAAGAAAAGAGAACATCTTGGTCTGCCCTTTGCCCTTGATGTCAAAGGGGGAGAGTGATTTGGTGTTGTTGCCATCAAGTCCAAAGGGGGAGATTGTTGGCATTATGATGCATGTGTTGTACTTGATGGAAACCCTCTCATAGAAGATCATCTCACTTACAGAAGAGATATCAGATGCGACTGAATGCATGAGATGCAGGACAACTAAAAGGAATCAGATAATAGATCTAAGTGTGACAAGTTAGCTTTGCCATCAAGTCCAAAGGGGGAGATTGTTGGCATTATGAGACAAGTGTTGTCCTTGATGGCAAAACCACACAGATGACAAATCAGAGTGCAGAAGGTCAGCAACAAGGAATTGATGAACAAAGACTACAAGAATGAAGAGAAAATACATATACGCAGGTTCATCGTGACAAATCCGCATATACACGAATGTTAGTCGTTACAAAGTCGCGTATGTGTATGAACACACATTCATGCAAGGAAAAGCGCGCATATGTTGGAGAACATACCTTTGGTCCATGGCGGTTAGTCCTTGGAATTTAAACCTATGGTTTTTGGACCATGGCATCTAGACAGACGTGTTGATCCCTAGTATTGAGTTGATGGTATTGGTTTGTTATGGTTTTGGACCATGGTATTGAGCAAGGCCTAAGACTATAAAAGGAGAAGAAGATCATTAGGCAAGAGTATGGAGAAAAGCTTGAATATCTGAAGAAGTAGGAGATCCAGAATGCAGGTTATGGGTTGCTTGATCTAAGCTAAGGAGAGATCTCACAAGTTGATGGAGAACAAGATCTAAGGAGAGATCAGGATCAAATGGTTTGGAATGAACTATCTCTATATGGTTGATTATGCTCTGTATACTGACGCATGTCATGTTCTGAACTGGGTATAACTTAAGTTTGAGATAGCTGCAAGTCTTGATTGAATATTTATAGATCTGTGCGCAGGTTGGCTTTGGTAAAAGAATGTATGTACGTGGGTTTGGTTCATCCAAGTAGCGTATACCATTTAAGCTGTGAATTTTGATGATACAGTTGGTTTTGAATATTGTTGCAGAGTTTAGTGTTCTGCTCTGTGTTTTGGTGACTGGTTTTGTTGACAGGGTTTCAGTATTGGCTATTGATGTTGCTAAGTGTTTGTGAACTTCAATGATATTGATGGGTCCAGTATGAAAATTTGATGAAACGTGGCCTTTAGATTATAGAGTTATGCTTCAGTGTATTCAGTCTGAAAATTTATGAAACGTGGTACCTGGAGGAGAGAAGATTGTAGGTCGGCGCCTATGTACTAGTATCTTAGCTAGTACAGGAACTATGGGGGTTGTAGCTCCCTTCCAGGAGAAGCTGGAGAATGAGAGAGGGTTGTAGCTCTCTACAGGTTGTAGCCTGCGTACTGGTAAAGGACTACACTAGTACATTGTAAAAGAAGTTTCTTATTAAAGGAATCTAGAAACAAATTGCAGCAGGTGGTTTTCACCCACATTGGGTTTCCACCTTATCTCATGGTGTTCATGTGTGCTTCTTGTTTGTGATGATCTGTCCTGTTTATTGCTTTTGTTTACTGTTCATATCGTCAATGATGTTCTGATGCATTATCTAAAGATCAACATGTAATGGGTTATCTGACTTATAAATAATCTGGATATATGCTAGTTTCTTTAGACACAGTCGCGTATACACACGAATATCCTTAACTGAAGTGGTGTATATAAATCTGAGTAAGAAAATGAAATTTTTTTACTGATCTAATAACACTGATTCATCCCCCCTCTCAGTATTATTTCCAACAATACCTTGTAGACAAGCCAATGACTCAATCATCATGCAATTCCTAGAAACCAATATCTTGTCTAGATTTGGCTGCCCAGAAAAGATCATAACAGATAATGCAGCTGCCTTTAAATCCAAAAGAATGATCAGTTTTTGTCACAAATATCATATTACCCTAGGTCATTCCACAATCTATTATCCTCAAGGCAATGGCCTAGCTGAGTCCTCCAATAAAAGCCTCATCAACATCATCAAAAAGACCTTGGAGGAGAACTAAAAGAATTGGCATAAGAAGCTGGTAAATTCACTATGGGCAGATAGATTGACCACTAAAAGATCTATTGGTACAAGTCCATATGAATTGGTATATGGTCTGGAGGCTGTCTTTCCTTCATCTCTTGGGATCCTTGTGATCAAATTACTGCAAGAAATACAAGCAGAACCTAACGATATCCAGAGGCGTATCAATCAAATAATTCGCTTGCAACAAACAAGGGAAGAAGTGTATCATAGAGCCCAGGTTCTACAGGAGAAGCTGAAAAAGATGTTTGACAAAAGAACAAAAGCTGAAGACTTTTTCATAGGAAACAAAGTACTAAAATGGGATTCTAGGAGGGAAGACAAAGGGAAACATGGCAAATTTGATTTTCTTTGGAGAGGACCATTTGTAATTCAAGCTGTGTAGGGTAATAACACCTTTTTTCTAAGAGTTTGGATGGTTCAAATAATGAGGAAGGCCCAGTGAATGGGAGAACGCTCAAGCACTACTATGATTCATGAACATAACACAATTACATATTGTACATAAATATGTGTATTTTCAGCATTTTTCTTTTACAGCAGATAGATAGAGAACCAAGTACAACAAATTTTGAAGAAAGATCAGTGAACTGTATCAAGTGTGGCATATATGTTTAATGTTCCACAAGAAAATATGAGGAAGGTCTAGAGAACAAAGAACCAACGATAAACAGCCATACAGGCCAACAAGACATAAACTGGTAATTCTTGCACAAAACAGGTCAAAAGATACTGCATACAAGCTCATAAGATTCAGATAAAAGGTGTCCATGATAAGGAGGATTCACTGCACCAATAATTGAAAAATAAGGCCATCTGACCTATTGTTCTTGGCTTTCCACCATGAAAAGCCATCCCCAAGTGGAGCCACTGTTAGGTTCCTATACCAATAGGTTTCATTTTTCATGATTGACAGTGGAAGGGCTAAATATGTTCATCATTGCAGGTTGCAATGGTTCCATATTTTGTATACAGACTAGGAAAATTAAAAAATCAAAAGAGGGTATGCCTTAAAAGAATAATCAAAAGGCAAGAAAATAAATTGGTCACAAAAGAATAGTGAAAATGAACCACAAATCAAAGACCAGGAAAGTGGCCAGTCAAAATGCCACTACTATCTTTTTGGCAGCACCACAATGTACAAATACTGCTGCTAATTATACTTGATGGATGGCCCAACAGTTTAATCTGGACCATGCCATGTTTAAATTGCTAGTTGCATAATAGATAATGATTCCTATCCAAATAGCTCAAGCTTGGCAGATGACTAGCTAGGTAGAGAAATGAAGGAGCCCAACTGCTTAATCTAGGTCCTTGGAAGAAATAAGGGTAGATTTAGATAGGAGGGCAGTCAAAAGAAAAAGAGGACAATCAGGGTTTGCTAATTCAAATGCTCCCAATTCAAGTGAAGAAAAAATGTTAGGATTTCTAGGTTGGGTAAGTAGTGTAAGGTTGCAGAAGTAAAGGTGCCATTACCATTTGGCTTATCATGAACAACTCATCTCATTCAAGATGTTGGCATCATGGCAGAGATTTGATGACATAACAAATGGAAGCATGACTAATTTCCCCCTTTTTCCCCAAACATCATTTATTAACATCCGCCAAGGACCTTGGGATCTACCCAAAAGTCCTGTTTCACATCATTCCATAACAAGTACCAAGTCAAACTATGAGTTGACTCAAGGAAAAGAAGCCACATTTCTTGTGTAAAAATCATCATTCTGAATTCCACTCATTTTTTGTCTCTAAGTTTTACTTCTTAAAGCTTAGCATTTTCCCTTACATTTTCACCTCACAAAGTCATATTAACAAGTAATTTTATTATTTAGCTCCTTAAGCATTGTTCCCCTTCCCTAATTCTACAAAAACTATATAAAATCCCAAAAAAATCTATTTAATACCATACCCCCTAGCAATATAGCTATATATAAGCCATGCCCTGGGGAATACTTAGTCCATCCGGGACTAGTATTAACCCTCCACTGCCCTAAAAACAATGGGATTTGATTAAAATCCTTCGTTGAAATCAAATAACCATGTCTCCCCGCGCTAATGTTCCAAGGTTATATTTCTATGTTGAATTAAATACAGACAGGTGCATTTACATTAAAACCTCACTAAGCCTAAGTCTATACCCACCCCCTGCTCACATTTTTTATTACGCAATGGGCGGGTCCTATGCCTTAACTTGCCGCCACCACGTGTCCCCCGCAAGCCATCTGATGATCAGCCCTCTGGATCCAATGGTGGGCGGTCGTTTTCATGAGAGAAGAGGCGTAGGTTTAGCGTCCGAGGGATTGGCGGTTTCACCGCCGTACCCCCGCCATGCGTCACCTTCCCGGGGTGTTCGGAGCCACCCCCCCCCCCCTTATACCGCTTATGACCCAAGGGTGGTGCGGGGAATATCGAAAACCACCCTCTGCCCTATGACATCACACCCGCGTCACCTATGGCGTCACCGCCCGCATTCCCCGCCGCTACTCCACGTCGCTCCCACGTCATCCACCCGCGTCCACGCCCTGCCACCATGTCACCGCCGCGTCGCCATCCTCGTCAGCCGCCATGTCATCCTGTCGTACCTGGGACCCACCGATGACGTCATCGCCAAAAAGCGCCAAAAGTCTCAATTTCGCATAAAACCACGCAAAAGGGCCATTTATATGTGATTTTCACGACTTATTTCCGGAGTGCTGTGCATGCTGTTTACGACGATTTGCCGCCAAACTCGGAATTTGATTGTTTGAGCTGCCACCACATGCGAATTCAAGTTAATTTCTCACCATTGCACCAGTTCAATGTCCTCGGAGATGTAAAAACCAGGTACTTGCCCACATTCAACCTATTTCACCCCTGTTTTCGCCATTTTTCTCCAATTTACTTGCATAAAATTCCGCAAGCTCCGCACTAGGCCAATTATGTACTTGAATATTTCCTAAATTCCCTAGTAAAGCTCTAGCTCCAACAAAACTTGCTAAACCCACACCCTCCTGCAAAATTCACTGTTAAAGAGTGATTTTAAAACCTGAGCCTACCGGCAGAAGTTCATACAGTGGTGCATTGATCCCTTTTACCAGAAATCCCTCTACAAAGCTCCAGCTACTTAGCTCAAAACATTATGTTTCTCTCTGTAGATTGCCCCACAGTTTATCAATCCAGTAAAAAGTCTGTTGAAACTCTGAAAATTTGCCTCTACCATAAATAAAAACAGGAAAAGTCACTCCCAAGTATAAATTCAATTTGCAGTCTTCACTAGTTTCACTAATCTTGAGCTCAAGTATTAATCCGGAAAAGATTTCAATATGGCCACTCCATCAGATCTAGATGTTGCTCCTATAATTACACCTAACAAGGAGCTTTAAGCAATGCCTTTAGTTGACAGTGACTTCCTCATTCAGGATTTTGTTGGAGAGAGAAACCACTTGCATACTTTTTGCCAGTTGAGGAATAGCCACCTAAGCAACAGTGACATGTATGGCATCTGGGAGTCAAATTTGCCCACCTATTTCTTGCCTGCTGTGAATGTTTTCCCTGAAATAATTCACCTCTGTGCTGAGAATTATGACCAGAGCCTTAGATCTGTCAAGTCTCCATCTGGGAGCATACTTTTTCACATTACTCTTGATTCCATCAATCAGATGCTCAATTGCAAGCAGACCCAACTGCTCTTCCCTTTTTCCATAAAATACCTGCTGGATGAAGGCTCCAAGCTATCCAGCACTGAGATTGCTACAATTTTCAAGACTTTCATGAGAGCAGACCGCCAACCTACTGGGCCACCTCCTTTCTTCTATGTAAATTTCAATGAGGTAGACAAGCTGCTTGTAGACATGATATCCTTTGTGCCGGGTTTCTCAACAAGTGAACATATTGATGAAACAATGTTGGTCCTTTTGTCTGCATACAGCCTTGGAAAGCCCCCTACTATGAAGTACAACTATGCCAAGATTATTGCCAATAAGGTACATGGCCAACTGCTTAAGCTGAACAGAGAGGCAATATTCCGATATTCTTCATATATCTATCACCTCTTCATGTACTATCAGACAGATTGCTTCCAATGCCCTATCAAGAAGCTAGATTCACAGGGTGAGAGGAGGTATGTTATCTTTTGGTCTTCAGTTTTTCATCATGTCCAGAACTCTCCATATTCTTACTGCGAGTTCATTGACCAATTTGTATATCCAGTCACATGCATTTTGAAAAGAACTCCTCCTCCTAGGTTGTCATGTGACATGCAGAAAATATTGCAGCTGTCCAAGAATTATAAAATAGGTGATTGGTATCTATACCAAAATCACACAGTCATCAGGATCTATGGTTGTGAGCTTTGTCCTTACAGGCTCCCAAGATATGTGCCTATGAGATTGTTTGCCTTGGAATACTATAGGCAACTCATCAATTCTGATCTTACACATTTTCATAGCGCCAAGAAGAAAGCCAACCTAAAATTCAAAGACCGTCTAGTCCACTTCATCATGAGCAAGAAATATGGTTGGCAAGACGCTGATCAAATACTGGGGCAACAACTTAAACTAAAAAAGAGTTTCTGGTGGATCCCTTATGACCCTAATGGCTTTATCAGTGCTAGAAGAGTCAAATACACGCTGTTAGCTTATAAGCATTGTCCATATCCACAAATTGAACATTATGCCAACCAAGATGAATGGGTGCCAGGGACATTAGTTGAGGAATTTACTCAAGAAGAGATAATGGAGCAAAACGTAAAAGATTTAGAAAAAACTCTTGACTTGGATTCTTTTCAGCAGGTGACATTCAAGCTACCAATCCAATTCGGGGAAGGCACATCCACTTCTACAACCGCACAGACCGTCCAGCAGGAATCTACAACAACAAAAGTTACAACAAAGGGAAAGGAAGTGATGGATGCACAACAGGAAACAGAGGTAGAGCAGCCCAACACTTCCAAAGATCAAAGTCAAGGGCAAGCCCTTCCACAGCAAACTGAAACATCCTAAATTCTGGTCTTGCAAACTCCTGTCAATGAAGAGAGAGGTAGAAAACGGGATAGAGAGGAGCCCACACCTCCAAGTGGGTCAACGCAGCAACCAGAGGCCAAGAGGCCAAGAATTTACCCTCAGACTGAAGAAAACATTAGTGAAGAAAGGGTAGAGATCCAAAGCAGAGAAAGAGAGTCTAGCTAGCAAACAGCTACCATCTCATTCCAGCAAGAACAAGGTATGCAACAAAGTACAGAAGTGTCCTCTTCCAGGCAGCAGGGCAAGCAACCAGCTGGTACCAAAGGAACTTTTATGGAAATCAAGGCACAAAATGAACTTTTGAGAGTACAACTTTACAATCAATTCTTTAATACAACACCCTCCAAGCAACAAATATTGATGGCAGCATATGATATCAAGGAGGACAAGATGATTCTTAGTCATTTTAAGCCTACAGTCCCAAAGCCCAAATCATCTGCAGACTACACAAAGACAAATCTAGAGGTCCTCTCCAAGGACATACATCCCGCGGATCAAATTGAACTGCACAAGCAAACAGGGGAAATGGTTTATGCCACACTGGCAGACAGGGCCATGCTGGCCCATCAGTTAAAAGAATCACTGAAAAATACAAATACACAATTAGATTTGGAAAGGATGTCTTCCACTGCTAAGGACAACTGGATAAAAACTTTGGAAGACATAATTATTGATCTAGGACATGATCCTAAGGATCCAGAGGGTATGAAGGCCCTTATGAAGAAAAAGGAGGATGACATTGCTGCACTCATAAAGCAGGCAAAGCTGCCTGCAACCATTCACCCTCAAACAACAGAACTTGCACAGGAAAAACAGGTTGATGAGACCATGGATCTGCTTCTAAAGATGAATCAGAGAATACTACAGATGGAGGCAGAATTGGAGAAGGCCTTGCAAGAGAAGAAAGGGGAGTCAACCTCCCAACCCCCTCAAACATCTACAACTCTTGGCCCTGCTCCACTCATACAAACAGCAGCAGCCCCTCCTGCCATTCCAGCACCTACAACAGCTACATCAACTACAGATGCAACAACAACAGCAACAGCAGCACTTGAATCCAGTGTGAGCATGGAGGACTTAATGAAAGCTGTCAAGGAGCTTGAAATTCAAGTGGCAGAAATAAATGAGGCCAAAGAAAGATTGGCCAAAGTAGAGGCCAGTTATGACAAGCCTAAAATGACAGTGGCCGAGAAGCAATGGGAAATAAAAGCCCTAGAGACCAGAGTAAAAGCCTTAGAAAGAGAACTGCTTCTAGACAAAACTCTGGCTGAGATTAAAAAGATTTTGTGGGCCAAAATTGGCCAATCAATCAATGACCAATGGCGATCAATACAGGCCATTCATGAGCAAATTGAATTAATAGGCACAGCTCAAATTGAGATTCAAAAGTCTAGAGCAACATTGGGGATCATGCCTGATCAGGCTAACAAGATGATCCATTTCCTGAATACTCACACCAAGGAAGAATTGGTATCAGTATATATTAACAGTCGAACAGACACTATCCTAACAACAAAGAAAGTGCTGACCTTGAGAAATTTCACACAGACTCTGGAAAGGAAATGTCAAGATATGCATGTAGAAATAAATGATTTCAGGACAAGAATAACAACATTGCAAGATAGAGGATTGCCTAGCCTAGTGACTGGTACTGGAAAATTATTTTACTTTGAACAATACACCACCAGAATCAACAATTACGTTGAAAACCAGATTACAGCGTCTACCAGCACCACAGAAGAAGAAGGACCCCCCTCCGGGAAATCTCTATATGATAAATTGGAGAATCTATTTTTTATTGAGCATGGAATTAATCATCTTTTTGAAGTGCCTCCAAATTTTTATAGATATACTGAAGCAGATGAAACACTCATAAAGATAAGGAGACATCAACTACCTCCAGTTGATTGGTGGCAAGCAATGCTGGAAGTATTGCCCAGGTGATTTAGGTATATTCTTCCTTTTTTTCATCTTCAGATCTCAGTCACAATACAGGTCAGCAAAGAATCAAGCACGCTGGAACTACAAAAAGAATCAATGCAGTGACTCAGAAAAAGCACAAAGACAGCGTGCTCAGAAAATGCAGATTAAAGACACAGCTACAGCCAACTTTGTTCACCCAAAAAGTCAAAATTTGTCTGACAGAAAGACAGCTACCATACCAATATTAACTGCTGCAGTTATTTCTTTCATTTATTTCTGTAAGAGAGTTGGTGATGTAATTTATTGTAAAATGACTCACCATATAGATATTGTATCTCCTATTTTTGTATATATTTCCTCCCATAGAGGGTATTGGGGGTCAGTTGTTGTGAATCTCTCTGAAGAGTTGCATTGTATATCTCAGACATTTTTGCTAATATAAATTGTTGCTGAAGTTCCTGGTTCCTATACTGTCTGAAGGTGGAAATGAAGGACTGTGTTATGCTGCAGAATTCCTATGTCATTTAATGGACCAATAAGTTACTCTAAACTGTGTTTGTCTTTCTATGTATGCAAAAAATTCATATATGTTTCATGTTCTTAGCAAGAGGGAAAAGGAATAGCTTAGGATTTGTTTAGATACACCCTCTGCTCAATCTCTATTTCTAAATATGTTTTCTTTAGAATTAGCCATGGATGTGAATTCTTAATTGCTCATATTTGAACTAACTATCTCACTGCGAATACTGTTTAAGAATTCTTAGCTGCTCTTAAACAATACTCCCACTTTCTCCCCTTATTGGCATAGTGAAATATTCTTAACTTCCTTTCACTCACTAATTTCATAACTTCATCACCCAAACTTGAATAATTGTTCCACAGATGCCTATCTGGCTTTGCAGAAATACTCTTCCCTCAAAGAAATACTTCGGCAGTATGCATTCATGAACTCCATTGCCTAATGGTTAAGACTGCTCTGTAATCTGTACACCAGCTCTGTTTGAATTCACCAACCAACCAAATTTAAAACAAAACCAGTGCACCATAACTAGCCTAAAATCACCCACAATAATGCTAAATTATAAAGAGAGAGCACTCTTTGGTTGCAGGTAGGCTAGAACCTGTAACTAAAAGACTGGTTAGTGGTTACCTTGGTCGTATTCCCTTTGAGAAGCTGGGAACAACCTGCGCGATAACAGGTACCCGTTCAAGTAGTAGCGCATTAGACAGAACCACAGACGGACTGCCTTCCACGTACCCTATGGGTATATTGGAAGCCCCCTAGGCTCACCTAAAAACTCGTCGTAGATAAACCGTTAGCCATATTGCTTCTATATTACACCAAGAACAAGACTATGGGAGATTACTTGCACATACGATAGGGTACTCAGGTAGTACGACTAAGGGTATGGTAGATCCTCCTTAGTTAGTGCCTTGAAATATTGGGTTGAGTACTATTGTTGGATCCTTATGTATATTGTGATCCGTAGCACCTGACACTCCTTAAGACCATAGTTCCCATATCTGTCTGAAGATCTCCCATCATCTTATTTTCTAGATCAGATCTAGTAGGTTGGGTTCTTTTCCGCCACAACAATCTGATCCACCAAAATACCATTCACATCTAGTAGTGGGGGTTCAGTCACTGCAATGTTCCTACTCACACTTTGTAGTTGAGGGTTTCACAGACAGATCTGGGCATTACGACATTGGGCATGATTAACTTTTCTAGGAATCGGCTACTACAGTATTGATAAGAGGGGAATAAAACTCCTTTCAGAGACACTTATAAGAGACTTAGCCCATAAGCATTAGGATGACGGGATGAGTGAAGTGGTACCATTCTCTTGTCAACTTCAATTTTTGAGCGGTCCCAAATTTTTTCACAGTGATGACAAGTGAACTAGATCTGTGTATGGTAGAAACCAAATCTCAAGCTATGGCTAGTGACAAGATGGAATCCCTTGAAAAATGGTTCGAGGAGTTAACGAGGTAGATCCAGAACTTACAAGACACATTCACAAAGGGTAAGTCAGCATTACAGTTGGAGGCATATGATTTTAATGAAGACCATGAAGGCGAATCTAGCCATTCTCTTCACTTCCATGGAAACCACCAACGTTCCCACCCTTGACCACCCAAGATAGACATGTACAAATTTGATGGCTCTAATATAGAAATATGGATATCACAAATGGACCAATATTTCATGCTAAATCACATCCAAGATGATGAAACTGAGCTACATGTGGGAGGCCTTTACTTGGACCAAGAAAGATGGCAATGGTGGTAGTTGCATCAAAAATTCTATAGAAGACCAATTACTTGGCAGGCATTCTCAAAATCCCTTTGTGATCGCTTTGAACATGAAATCAATTTTTTTGGTTGTCTTACTAATCTCAGAAAGACAGGGAAGGTACATAACTATATCACAACCTTTGAGGCATTAGCCTTCCACACAAGAGGTCTGCCAAATGAATTCTACTTGGAATTTTTTATCAGTGGTCTTAAAGACATCATCCAAGCTCACATCTGAATGCACCACCCACCCACATGCGTAGAATCTTGCACAATGGCTCGCGAAGTGGAACGTGCTTTAGTAGCCCAATCACCTCATGCAAATTTCATAGCCAAAGGAAACCCCACCCAGGCTCCAAGCACTACCCAAACACTTATGGTTCAAAAGCTGTCACGTGTAGAAATGGTGGAAAGAAGAAAGAAAGGATTGTGTTACTACTGTGATGAAAAATACTCACCGGGGCATAAATTCAAGGAACCCAAATTATTTCAGATTGATGTTATGGATCATAGTTCATCTGAGGAAGCCATGTCCTTTAAGGGACTAGAGGAGGAAGATGAGGACAACCAACAAGATAATGAGCTCCCAACTACACCAGGAGAACCAATTATCTCACTCCATGCTTTGGCAGGCATTTATTCTCCCCAAACTCTCAAAATCAGAGGTTTTATTAAACATCACCCTGTAGTAGTCTTCATTAATAGTGGCAGCATGCATAACTTTATCCATTAGAGAGCCGCAGAAGTCATGCATTATTTTGTTAGAGTAGTCTCTAATTTCCAGGTATAGATTGTTGATCGATGAAATGTGACGACCGCTGTGAAAATTTAAAACTTCAGATGGGAGATTACCACCTAAATACCCATGTGTTTTCCATCAAAATGGGTGGGTGTGACATTGTCTTGGGTGCTGAATGGCTCTTCACACTCAACCCAATCACAACGGATTTCTAGGAGTTATATATGAGCTTTAAGCAGAATGACCAAACGCATACCCTTCGCGGACTCCAAGAAGGTACTCCTTCTATCATCAACTTGCATTGGATCGAAAAGTTGTTAAAAAACGGCCACCATGGAGTTATCACCCAATTTAATGCCATGCAGGCCTTCGAGCCCCCTACTCCTCATATTCATCTAGAGATGCAATAGGTCTTAAACAACCATCTGCAGGTCTTTGAAAAGCCTCATGAGCTTCCACCATCATGAGGGGAACATGATCATAACATTACTTTGGTCCCAGGGGCATAACCACTAAATGTAGATACCCTTCCACCCAAAAGAATGAAATTGGAAAGATTAAGGAACTCATGGAAGCCAGTGTCATTCGTCCTAGCATTAGTCCTTATTCATCACCTGTGGTCATGGTGCTCAAGAAAGATGGGGATTGTCATATGTGTCCAGACTTCAAATCCCTTAACAAGTTGATGGTCAGAGATAAATTCCCCATCCTGGGGCTCAGTTCTTTATTAAGCTAGACCTTCGCTTGGGCTATCACCAAATTCGTATGAAATAAGTAGACATTCGGAAGACTGCTTTCCAAACTCATTAAGGCCGTTATGAATTCCTGGTCATGCCATTTGGTATCTGTAATGGCCCATCCACTTTTCAGAGCCTCATGAATCACCTGCTCAAACTATATCTCAGAAAATTTGTCATTGTTTTCTTTGATGACATTCTCATCTACAACCTCACCTGGGAAAAAAAATCTTTAGCATGTAGACCTGCTCTTCCAACTGCTCGGGAAGCATCAATTATTTGTCAAATTGTCCAAGTGCTCTTTTGGCATGAAATAAGTCAAGTATTTGGGCCACATTATGGGGCATGAAGGTGTCAAGGTGGATCCCAAAAGGATCCAAGCAATGCAGGATTGGCCCCAACCAAAGACCTTGAAGAGCTTGAGAGGAGTGTTGGGTCTCACCGGTTATTATCGCAAATTTGTTCGCAATTATGGTCACATTGCTAGACCCCTCACTCACCTTCTCAAGAAAAATTCATTCCTCTGGAATGATGAAGCACAACAAGGGTTTATAGATCTAAAACATGCCATGTGTTCCACTCCCGTATTGGCACTACCCAATTTCACCAAATATTTGTGATTGAATGTGATGCTTCAGGTATGGGTATTTGGGTTGTCTTAATGTAGGAAGGTTGACCCTTGGACTTCACTAGCCAAAAAATAAGTGGGAAACATCTAAGAAAATCTACCTATGAGAAGGAGATGATGGCCATCTCACATGTAGTGGATACCTGGCGACCATAATTATTAGGGCAGCATTTCCAAATCCTCACAGAACATCAAAGCCTTGAATATTTTTTGGAGCAACGACTATCCTCGCTGTTATCACTTAAGACTACAAGTTCACCTATGTACAAAGGTGCATATAAAATTTTTGGTTCAAGTAAATAGGTTTTTAGGTGTATTGCTTTAAAATTAGTCTTTTCCAAAGATATTGAGATAGGTCCTTGTAAAAAACCGTTAGTTTCCATCTCCCATAGCATATCTAGTCTTGATTACATCATTCTGACATTACACAGTTTCGTAGCACAATATGATTGGCCAAATTAGCTGCGCAATCATTTTCCACCATTCCTGAGCAGCCATTGCGTAGCGCGGCATGTCATTTCATGATTGCCCGCACTACGAAATCGGGGATTCGGGTATTTTCAGTAGCATATTACCTTGAAGTGTCAAATCTTGGGAGGGGTGAGTCATCAAAAACCGTTCAAATGTGTCAGTCGACATCCCATCTAGATCATAATAGGATTCATCCCGCCATTAGAGATAGGATCACACACATGCCAATGATGTTAATCAATCTTATGAGGTAAGGTGGTGCAATTATGTTTATTCATGACTGCATTCAACGTGCCTATTCTATGGTAAGATTTCAAAAAACAAAAGGAAGCCGCTCGAATTCTTATTCAAAAGAGAGACTACTGCAAGCGAGCCCGCATTCTGAAAACTGAAGCTGCTGAGTGAATTGTAATTGCTAATTGAGTTTCTGTGCAAGAATTTTCTGAGCAAGATGGAAAAACGAGAGAATAGATCCGGAAGATGTTTAAGGACTGAACCAGAGGGACTCGACCTCACGCTTAAGGATGAAGGCGTTGCTCGAGCTTTCAAGTAGGCCGGTTGCTGGAGGTTCTGTGAGAAACTAAAAGGCGGACACACAGAGGTAACCAAAGCTTTTGCTCTGAACTTTAGCGGCCTCAATTCTAAAGTTGCGTTATTAGAATTCCCGGTATCTCCACAAGTTATCTCTGCTGTTACCGAGATCCCAAGGAGTGGTCAGGAGTGGTTTAAAAACTATAAGTTTGATACAACACCATGCAAAGAATTTCTGAAAGAGCAATATGTTAACCAGGACCTTTCTAAGGCAATACCCAGACATTATATCAAAGAGCATTATGCTCTGCTCCTCACGGCTATTCAAAAGTACCTCACTTGTGAGGGCAGGTACACTAAAGTATACTCCTACCATTTCAAACTTCTGTTACACTTCACAGGAAAATCCTCCATAGATATTCCTTTCTATTTGTTTAGGAGTCTAGGCAAAATGTGTGACAAGGTTCAGTATAAAAAAGATAATCATGAGACATCTCTCTTCCATCATGGTTTAATCAAGCTACTGGTGTTAGATAGCCTGAATAAGATTGGAAGGGATTGGGACTCATTTATTTTCATGTCGGGTTTCCAAAGTAAAACCGGTCTAACCCCTTTACCAGACAGAGAAAAGGAAAAAGAGACTCAAGAGTCTGCAATGGTTGAGGAACCTATACTGGAAACAATAATGGAAGAGCCTACAGTGGCTGAGCCTAAGCAGCAGGCTAGAGACCGAAAGAAACAAAAGCATAAATCAAAGCAATCAGGGAAACCCGTAGTTATCAAAGAGACACCAAAACCATCCGAGGAAAAGATGAAACACCAGAAAGTGGCATCCAAGCCAAGTGAAATAGCACAGCAAACCAAAATCAGAACAAGGAGCCAATTGAACAAGGAAAAGGGAAAGTCAATTGCAACAGAGGATAGCCCCATGTCAAAGGGTAGCCTTAAAGATTTGTTAGAAGCAATTGACTTTGAACAAGCTACTTCTGTACAGGTGGAGCCCGTGCCAATAGACCTAACACAGTCATCTCCTGACAGCTCCAAGAAATCCAAAGCCTCAAAAAGGCTAAGATTCGAAGAGGCTGGGAAGGAATTCATGGTTAAGCCTAGAAGGCCAATCACTAGAGGTCAAGCACAAGCAGTAGGACAAATCCCAAAAGGTGAGGAGACTGCCAAGGTAATAACAAAGCAAACTAAACCATTGCCTAAGACAGAGAAGCCAAAGGAGGCAGAAAAGGCAGTAAAGGCAGAGAAGGTACAGGAGACTAAAAGGATAATTTATACCAGAGAGCAGACCAAACAAAGAGGAAAACAGGTAGCTCAGGCCAAAGAAACAAAGGAGAGCAGAAAGAAAGAGGTAAAAGTAAAGACTCCTTTAGTTAAGAAAGAGAAAACCTCATCCTCTAAGGAAAAATGGGAAGCAGCTGACCAAGAGATGGCCAATATAGAAAAGACAGTGTCTGAGATTGCAGCTATGGAAAGTGAACTTGCTAAGCTGAAGGCTCAGCTAGGCAAGTTAGCTGCCAAATGAATTTATTTTCAATATTGCACCAAGTTTTTGTTTCATTTTTCTTATGTGAATTGATGTTTTGAGGCATGTATTAAAGTAAGGATAGCGAGCAATTTTGGGATCAAAGAGGAAAGCTGTAACAGTCTGAAATGATTGAAGACTGTGATTTTTGCAAAAAACAACAGTTTCGTAGCGCGCTACGCAACTGCTGTAGGTGACTGTTTTTAAGGGAAAATTTGAAAACATTGTTGAGGTCACCAAATTTTGTGGAGAAAGGCTTCGAGGATGGAAAGTGAATCACCATGGTTGCCTAAGCCTTCAAAGGTCGACAAATGTAAACCTCATTGCATAAAGGTAAAATCTTTTGTCTTTACCAATTTTCAAAAAGTACCTTTATGACCGCAGAATTAGGGTTTCTGGTAGGATTACCAGGGTTTTGAGTTCAACACCTGGCAGTATTCGCAAAGCATCTAGATTATTCAGGCAGAGGGTGTTATGGCATGGTCATTAAAGGTCATTAATACAGCTTAAAGCATTTTTGTTGGAAAAAGAACATGGAGCAAAACAGGGACCGGGAAAACAGAAGATATTTCTGCAACAAATAGTTGAGTCAGCAACACATTCAGGATCCAAGGCAACAAGTACAACGAATGCTCCTCAAGATACATTTCAGCTCCTACAGGAAGAACACAACTGTCAGAGATCAGGAAAGAATCAAGCAAACGAGGAGATGGAAGCAGAATTTGATTAGAACTAGGACTCTTTGCATTAAAAGCAATACCTCTGTATTTAGTAAATTAGTTTCAATATGGATAAGGTAGTTAATTTTAAGTTTTCGAGCTCCCCTCATGCTGGAGGAGGAGACTCAGGATAGCTTAGCTTTATTTCCTATATATAGCAAGAACTTGGATGTATCAAGGGTTGGAGACTTTTATGAAAAAGACTGAGTTCTCATATTGGTGTATGTACAGTTTATTTTGACAGTAATAGAAAGCATATTTTTGTTTCTTCCCAAGATTCATCATGTGTCCCAAATGTTCAGAATGTGTGTGGTTTTGGTTCTATGTATCTTATTTTACAATTCACTAGTCATGCAATCACTCTGAATTCATCATTGATGCTCAGACTTCCTGTGTATGTCTTGTTGAGTTGCAGTCCTTCTTAGTTAATGTTTTGGATAGTGAGACACTATATGCCTTGGTTTCTATGATGCAATAGTAGCTTGTTTACTGTAGAAATGTTTAACTCCATGAGCCCAATGGAAGAGGCCTTGATTTAATTGTTCCAACCAGTTTTAAAATTCATTCACTGTTATAAAGAGTTAGCCATCTTTTGCTCTTAAATGCATATCACAAACTGTGAGAGAGCCCTCTCTGACTAGGGAGGCTAATCCTTAGTCTAAAGTCTGGTTTGAAACAGTTGCATGAGATCTCACTAAGTAGCAGCCCTTAGTACATGGTTTTGTGACAACACTCGCCACGGAAAAATAAACAGCTAGCCAAAATTTTGGGATATGATTATGAGACAATTTATAAGAAAGGGCATGAAAATGTCGTAGCAAATGTTTTATCACACCAATTTGAGGAGGAAAACACCCTGCTAGTGATCTCTCTTCCCATTCCAGAGTGGATTGAAGAAGCTCACAAGGAATGGCTTTCACATCCTTCGCTATCCCAACTCATTCATAACTTGCAAGTAGATCCAAATTCCACAGTGCGCTACTCTTGGAAGGATGAGATTCTTCTCTACAAGGACAAAGTAGTGATATCACTGAAATCCACCCTCAAAAGGTGCATTTTGGTAGAGTTGCACTCATCTCCCACTATAGGCAATTCAGGCTTTTAGAAAACTTATACTCGCGCAAATCGTTCCTTATTTTCGTAGGCATGAAAAAGGACATTCTTACTTTTTTAGTTGAATATGATGTGTGTCAGTGTCACAAAGGAGAAATAATAAGGTTCCTAGGAACTTTACAACCATTTTCCATACCTACCTCAATCTGGACAGATGTTTCTATTGATTTTGTTACTGGTCTTCTGAAGTCAAGCAAAAAGTCAGTCATCATGGTGGTTGTGGACAAAATTTCTAAGTATTCTCATTTCTGCTCCCTATCCCACCCTTTTACACCCACTTTGGTGGCTCAATATTTCATGGACCAGATCTTCAAATTCCATGGCATGCCAACTTCCATTGTGTTTGATCGTGACCCGATATTCTCCAGTAACTTCTGGCAAGAATATTTCAAGATACAAGGAACCCAAATCCAACTCAGTACTTCCTATCATCCCCAAATTTATGGACAAACTAAAGTAGTCAACAAATGTCTGGAGACTTATGTCAAGTGTTTCACTTCAGAAAAGTAGCATCTATGGGTATACTGACTAACTCATGCCGCCACCAAGATGATTCCATATGAAGCAGTTTCTGGTCAACTCCCCCCTTCACCTACTTCTTATATCCCTGGATGCTCTAAGGTACAAGCAGTGGATCAACTCCTACATAACCATGTAACCATGCTTGCCCACCTTAAATATAATCTCCATGAAGCTCAGAATCGCCTGAAGCAACAAGCATACCAACGTCATTCAGAGCGCACATTTCAAGAACGGGATCAATTACAACCATACAAGCAAACATCACTCAAAGACAAGGACTGTCAGAAATTATCTCCAAAATTCTACGGACTATATCAAATACTTCAACACATTGGAGAAGTAGCCTACAAGCTAGCCTTGCCACCCACTACAAAAATCCACCTCGTCTTCCATGTCTCATGCCTTAAGAAAGTGGTAGGGAACAATTGTAGAATTCAAACTAGTCTACCAGAATTGGATGAAGAAGGTTCAACCTGGCACCAACCTGAATAGGTTCTTCACACGTGAGAATGGAACCTGCGCAACCACACGATCAAGGAAGTCCTCGTCAAGGGGAAGGACACCTCTCCAGAAGATGTAACCTGGGAATCAATCACTATTCTTCAGTAGTTTCCACAGCTTCAGCCTTGAGGACAAGGTTGTTTTTATGGGGGAGGGCATCTTAGGGTCCAACCCTAACCCCCTACTTATGTAATAAGGTTGAGTCATAGTTATAGTTAGTTAAAGGGTCAATAAATCACATATTAATAATTGCAAGTTGTTGACCCTCATTTAAAGAGAGGGACCACAATTAGTTGCAAATGGGCCATGGTATTAGATAGATGGTATTAATAGATCCATGGTACTGACCCATGGTTTTGCATGTATGAATCCAATTTAAAGGATAGAGACTCCCCATTGAGGAGCATAATGTCTTATTCTGTAATTGATCCCTACTATATTGGAGGTTACCCCATTGAAAAGGCAAGTGAACATTGCTTTCATCTCTGAATAATAAAATACATGTTGTTATTTCTCATTTTGTTTTGTGTTATGGGTTGTATTTATTTTCATATTTGGTATTCTTGCATCTTCTCACAGGTCAAGAGCATAACACATTGCCTATGGTCATCCTAAAAATTTCCTCTTTAGTATCCTTTGACCGACATTAGTATAGATATTTGTTGTTAAAGGCATGATGCATCTAAGCCCAGGTTGTGATGCTATCCCGAGGTAAACCCATGAACCAGAACAATGTTTCATCCTTTAGGGTAGATGGAAATAGTTTTAACTTCTTCTCATCTTCTGTATAGTCACAAGTTCGGCATAGCACAACAAACTCAAATAGGAAAGTGTCGGGGTCCTCTATGGTTAGGCCATGGAAGTGACGTAGGATAAAGGGGCTTATATTTTTCATATTAGTGTCCCCATTGGTTTCCTTAATGGGGAATTCACCCTCAACTCTCTCTCTATTCCCTCTATCATTTCTGCTTTCAGCCATTGGTTCACTAGGAATGGGTTCTTCTTCTTCTTCTTCTCGTGTAGGTCCTTCAAATATGTCACGTTGCTCACCTAAGGCTTCCTCCAGTTCACATCGAAAAAGAAGAGGGAAGGTTGGTTGTTTGATGCAGTGGGGGTATTTGGCAAAAAAATCCCTACGTTGCGCCTGTTGGATCGTGAATACGACCACCTTTTTAACACTTATTTCATCCATTTTTAATTTTCTTTATCATGTTATTAATCATGGTTTATCATATAATTCTATTTTATAATGATTTATGCTCTTATGAATGAATACTATTTATTCTCCTTTATTTCTAATAAATTGATCATTATGCATGATTTTATCAATGAAAGTTTAATGAATTGGTTATAACATTATTCACCATTTTTAACCTCCAAGCTAATTTCTAGATTGAAGATTTGACCATTAAAAGTGCCGACTCAGAAATTTGCTGGAATAAGAAGTGATATTTTTGCGGTTTAGATTATGAGCAAATGAAGACGAATCTAGAAAATCTGGAACATGGGTTTTGTCCAGAATGGACCCAATTAACTTTATTAGAGAACATTTTACCCAAATGCGGCTTGTACTGAGAGAAACCCAGATTTATTTGAGCATGATTTTATCAGATTTGTTGGTGCGACCATCCTCCTAATCTCAGCTGCAAAGACCAAATTTGCCTTGCTCTTGTTGAAAGATGGATGGAAATATATCTTCCTTTTGATCAATTAGTTGGAAATAATCCAATTTTGTAATAGAATCATGTCATAATTATCTCTATTGTAACTGCTTACTGCTCTCTCTCTATTTAAATGAAAACATAGATTAGAGATGGGGATGGAAAAAGGATGAATTCAGAGATAGCATGGAATTGGGGACTCAGAATTAGAGATTCAAGAGTGATGATGGATTACTCATGATGGAATAGGATAGGATAGGGGAGAGGGATATGGAACGAGTATTATTATGAACTATAATTTTATTTGTAGACTCTCGCTACTGAGAAGACACAAATCAATGTAATGTCATCCAATTTGATGATTAATATATAAGGAGAGTTATTATTCCTTTGCATCTTATGAAGCACTACTGGTAGTGATCATTGGTGGTTAATGGCCTAACCCCAGTGGATTCACTTGCTGTTCTCGTACCATTATTTCATGATCTTCACCGTGTGATGGTTTGATTTTATTTCTATTTATCGTAATCATGTTACTTTACAGCTTGGTATTCCAGACTAAATGAATTGATCCGTTTTATATACTATACTTAAATTGCGTTGTTGTTCATTTATTTCTTAACAGAGATCACTATTTTTTGCCAGCATGTTGTTGTGCTGTTCATTTTGTCTTCAAAGTTGCACTGATCACTTCAGTAATTTAACAGTTTTCTATTCATTACAGTTATATAAGTTTGGTTGTTCATTTATAATAATTAGTGCTATTATTCATTTACTTTCTGCAATTATTTAAGCTTTCCCTTCAACATTCTTCTAGCTAGCACAATTGTCTCATTTTCATTAAGTTGGAGTTATATGATTGATTTAATTCTTTGCACTTTCTAATTGGTTATTTAGTGTTGTGTGTGAGATCAACAACTGTAAAGGACATTGGCTATCGCTAACTAAGTTCTCAGATTGTGGATCTTATTTATGCTTGATTTAATTTACATCAGTTTCCAAAGGGATGAGTTATTGTTACTGGACCCTTGACTGATATATTGATTATTTTTCTGAATGAATGATTTAGGCTTCAAGGTATTTTGCTATAAGTAGATTTTCTTTCAAACATTCATTTTTTGCATTTTAAGCACTATACTGCAAAACATTAATCTTGAGTAAATAGCCGCCTCAGAATGAGTACACTCTTGAAATAAAAGGTCGTCCCTGGGTTGACAATTAATGTGAAGGTAATTAGGAGTTAAAAAGACCCTTTTTATCGCTTGACATTTTGGCGCCGTTGTCGGGGAGAGTGTATCCATTTTTAAAAGAGTAGTGTGCATCCGATGAGTGTCTGTTAGGAAAGAATTGGGTATTAAAAATGGAAGGTAAGAACCTATGTACGGAGCATTTAAAAGCCTTGCTCCCCCGCTCGCTTTTCAACAGAACTGATAAAGAACTTAGAGTAGAAATAGATGTTTGAATTTTTGTGTGAATGACTAAGGAAAAAATAGAAATTTTGAAAAACGAAACACATGATTTCACTCAAGTGGTGATGTAAGCACCACCCATTTCACTAACTAATTGACAGGAACATTTAAAGAAGGAGCCTCGAAGAAACACATGAAAAAAATCTTATATTACGGTAAGAAATGGCTCACGTTTCTACTTTTGAAATTCCTATCAAAGATCTAGGAGGAGTGACACAAATGCACATAATTCCCCCATCTTTACCAAATTTTCATGGTTTAGCAAATGAAGATCCACATACATTTTTGTTTGAGTTTGAAATACTTTGTAGAGGATATGATTATTACACTAACGATCAAAGGTTGAAAGTGTTTCCTCTTACTCTAAAAGGAGCAGCTCTCCGATGGTTCATGAGCCTAGGTGGGAATTGCATCCAATCATGGGAGGACATGAAGAACATATTCTTGAAGAAGTACGAAGACTATTATAAATCCAATGAAGATATTTTTGGTATGTTAGAAGGGGAAGATGAAAGTTTGGAGGAATATGTAGATCGATTTCAATACAACCTTCAAAAATCAAAATATAAGCATTTGGAAAAAGAGATCTTAGAAACACTCATTCTTAAAGGAATCAAAGATGAATTTTTAGAACTCTTAAATCTGATAGGAAAAGGTGATGTTTTTTAGTTATCATATGATGATGTTTGTGAGTTGTGCATAAGGTATTAAAGAGGAATCTTCAAGGCTGGTAAGAATTCTAGAGATGTTTGTTCTTTCTTTTCTAAATCTGCTACAAGAACAAGAGACATAAGAGCTGAAATCAATGTTTTACTTGAAAATTTTAAAGTTGATTTTATTAGCTCTCTAAATGCAAAATTGGATGTTTTGCAGGTTCATAAAAATCAAGAATTTGATGAAGTGTTTTTCACTCGTGACCGAAAGGAGCATACCATAGATAGTTGTTCTTCCTTATCTAATTTGGAAGTGGCATATCAAAGAGATGGGGAAGATGTAACAAGGTCAATAGGTATGGTTCAAAACACTTCCTCTTCATTCTTTTACTTGCATAGTCCATTATGGAATACTAATGTATTAGGGAAGCCATGTCAATTTCAATATAATGACCAATCTTATCTACAAGTTTGGCATGGTTCACTTTATGATTACATGACTACTCTCGCTCATCTTGTAGCACAAGAGCATTCTCCATATTCTCCACCAGATCTTTCACAAAATCTTGCTTGCCCATTAAAACCATCCACACAACTCAATCAACCACATCATCAAAATTCTCCATTCTGTTATCACTTAGAACTAAAAGTTTGATGCATATAATTGCCTGTCCTAGTTTGATGACAAAGGTCTGTGTTAAAGTTGATTTCATTTTATTTTTCTCACTTAGGATTTGGAGTTTTAAAAGTTTT
>APFE030666467.1:299851-336732 GCA_000404065.3 Pinus taeda | reverse complement strand
AAAGGATAATTTATACCAGAGAGCAGACCAAACAAAGAGGAAAACAGGTAGCTCAGGCCAAAGAAACAAAGGAGAGAAGAAAGAAAGAGGTAAAAGTAAAGACTCCTTTAGTTAAGAAAGAGAAAACCTCATCATCTAAGGAAAAATGGGAAGCAGCTGACCAAGAGATGGCCAATATAGAAAAGACAGTGTCTGAGATTGCAGCTATGGAAAGTGAACTTGCTAAGCTGAAGGCTCAGCTAGGCAAGTTAGCTGCCAAATGAATTTATTTTCAATATTGCACCAAGTTTTTGTTTCATTTTTCTTATGTGAATTGATGTTTTGAGGCATGTATTAAAGTAAGGATAGCGAGCAATTTTGGGATCAAAGAGGAAAGCTGTAACAGTCTGAAATGATTGAAGACTGTGATTTTTGCAAAAAACAACAGTTTCGTAGCGCGCTACGCAACTGCTGTAGGTGACTGTTTTTAAGGGAAAATTTGAAAACATTGTTGAGGTCACCAAATTTTGTGGAGAAAGGCTTCGAGGATGGAAAGTGAATCACCATGGTTGCCTAAGCCTTCAAAGGTCGACAAATGTAAACCTCATTGCATAAAGGTAAAATCTTTTGTCTTTACCAATTTTCAAAAAGTACCTTTATGACCGCAGAATTAGGGTTTCTGGTAGGATTACCAGGGTTTTGAGTTCAACACCTGGCAGTATTCGCAAAGCATCTAGATTATTCAGGCAGAGGGTGTTATGGCATGGTCATTAAAGGTCATTAATACAGCTTAAAGCATTTTTGTTGGAAAAAGAACATGGAGCAAAACAGGGACCGGGAAAACAGAAGATATTTCTGCAACAAATAGTTGAGTCAGCAACACATTCAGGATCCAAGGCAACAAGTACAACGAATGCTCCTCAAGATACATTTCAGCTCCTACAGGAAGAACACAACTGTCAGAGATCAGGAAAGAATCAAGCAAACGAGGAGATGGAAGCAGAATTTGATTAGAACTAGGACTCTTTGCATTAAAAGCAATACCTCTGTATTTAGTAAATTAGTTTCAATATGGATAAGGTAGTTAATTTTAAGTTTTCGAGCTCCCCTCATGCTGGAGGAGGAGACTCAGGATAGCTTAGCTTTATTTCCTATATATAGCAAGAACTTGGATGTATCAAGGGTTGGAGACTTTTATGAAAAAGACTGAGTTCTCATATTGGTGTATGTACAGTTTATTTTGACAGTAATAGAAAGCATATTTTTGTTTCTTCCCAAGATTCATCATGTGTCCCAAATGTTCAGAATGTGTGTGGTTTTGGTTCTATGTATCTTATTTTACAATTCACTAGTCATGCAATCACTCTGAATTCATCATTGATGCTCAGACTTCCTGTGTATGTCTTGTTGAGTTGCAGTCCTTCTTAGTTAATGTTTTGGATAGTGAGACACTATATGCCTTGGTTTCTATGATGCAATAGTAGCTTGTTTACTGTAGAAATGTTTAACTCCATGAGCCCAATGGAAGAGGCCTTGATTTAATTGTTCCAACCAGTTTTAAAATTCATTCACTGTTATAAAGAGTTAGCCATCTTTTGCTCTTAAATGCATATCACAAACTGTGAGAGAGCCCTCTCTGACTAGGGAGGCTAATCCTTAGTCTAAAGTCTGGTTTGAAACAGTTGCATGAGATCTCACTAAGTAGCAGCCCTTAGTACATGGTTTTGTGACAACACTCGCCACGGAAAAATAAACAGCTAGCCAAAATTTTGGGATATGATTATGAGACAATTTATAAGAAAGGGCATGAAAATGTCGTAGCAAATGTTTTATCACACCAATTTGAGGAGGAAAACACCCTGCTAGTGATCTCTCTTCCCATTCCAGAGTGGATTGAAGAAGCTCACAAGGAATGGCTTTCACATCCTTCGCTATCCCAACTCATTCATAACTTGCAAGTAGATCCAAATTCCACAGTGCGCTACTCTTGGAAGGATGAGATTCTTCTCTACAAGGACAAAGTAGTGATATCACTGAAATCCACCCTCAAAAGGTGCATTTTGGTAGAGTTGCACTCATCTCCCACTATAGGCAATTCAGGCTTTTAGAAAACTTATACTCGCGCAAATCGTTCCTTATTTTCGTAGGCATGAAAAAGGACATTCTTACTTTTTTAGTTGAATATGATGTGTGTCAGTGTCACAAAGGAGAAATAATAAGGTTCCTAGGAACTTTACAACCATTTTCCATACCTACCTCAATCTGGACAGATGTTTCTATTGATTTTGTTACTGGTCTTCTGAAGTCAAGCAAAAAGTCAGTCATCATGGTGGTTGTGGACAAAATTTCTAAGTATTCTCATTTCTGCTCCCTATCCCACCCTTTTACACCCACTTTGGTGGCTCAATATTTCATGGACCAGATCTTCAAATTCCATGGCATGCCAACTTCCATTGTGTTTGATCGTGACCCGATATTCTCCAGTAACTTCTGGCAAGAATATTTCAAGATACAAGGAACCCAAATCCAACTCAGTACTTCCTATCATCCCCAAATTTATGGACAAACTAAAGTAGTCAACAAATGTCTGGAGACTTATGTCAAGTGTTTCACTTCAGAAAAGTAGCATCTATGGGTATACTGACTAACTCATGCCGCCACCAAGATGATTCCATATGAAGCAGTTTCTGGTCAACTCCCCCCTTCACCTACTTCTTATATCCCTGGATGCTCTAAGGTACAAGCAGTGGATCAACTCCTACATAACCATGTAACCATGCTTGCCCACCTTAAATATAATCTCCATGAAGCTCAGAATCGCCTGAAGCAACAAGCATACCAACGTCATTCAGAGCGCACATTTCAAGAACGGGATCAATTACAACCATACAAGCAAACATCACTCAAAGACAAGGACTGTCAGAAATTATCTCCAAAATTCTACGGACTATATCAAATACTTCAACACATTGGAGAAGTAGCCTACAAGCTAGCCTTGCCACCCACTACAAAAATCCACCTCGTCTTCCATGTCTCATGCCTTAAGAAAGTGGTAGGGAACAATTGTAGAATTCAAACTAGTCTACCAGAATTGGATGAAGAAGGTTCAACCTGGCACCAACCTGAATAGGTTCTTCACACGTGAGAATGGAACCTGCGCAACCACACGATCAAGGAAGTCCTCGTCAAGGGGAAGGACACCTCTCCAGAAGATGTAACCTGGGAATCAATCACTATTCTTCAGTAGTTTCCACAGCTTCAGCCTTGAGGACAAGGTTGTTTTTATGGGGGAGGGCATCTTAGGGTCCAACCCTAACCCCCTACTTATGTAATAAGGTTGAGTCATAGTTATAGTTAGTTAAAGGGTCAATAAATCACATATTAATAATTGCAAGTTGTTGACCCTCATTTAAAGAGAGGGACCACAATTAGTTGCAAATGGGCCATGGTATTAGATAGATGGTATTAATAGATCCATGGTACTGACCCATGGTTTTGCATGTATGAATCCAATTTAAAGGATAGAGACTCCCCATTGAGGAGCATAATGTCTTATTCTGTAATTGATCCCTACTATATTGGAGGTTACCCCATTGAAAAGGCAAGTGAACATTGCTTTCATCTCTGAATAATAAAATACATGTTGTTATTTCTCATTTTGTTTTGTGTTATGGGTTGTATTTATTTTCATATTTGGTATTCTTGCATCTTCTCACAGGTCAAGAGCATAACACATTGCCTATGGTCATCCTAAAAATTTCCTCTTTAGTATCCTTTGACCGACATTAGTATAGATATTTGTTGTTAAAGGCATGATGCATCTAAGCCCAGGTTGTGATGCTATCCCGAGGTAAACCCATGAACCAGAACAATGTTTCATCCTTTAGGGTAGATGGAAATAGTTTTAACTTCTTCTCATCTTCTGTATAGTCACAAGTTCGGCATAGCACAACAAACTCAAATAGGAAAGTGTCGGGGTCCTCTATGGTTAGGCCATGGAAGTGACGTAGGATAAAGGGGCTTATATTTTTCATATTAGTGTCCCCATTGGTTTCCTTAATGGGGAATTCACCCTCAACTCTCTCTCTATTCCCTCTATCATTTCTGCTTTCAGCCATTGGTTCACTAGGAATGGGTTCTTCTTCTTCTTCTTCTCGTGTAGGTCCTTCAAATATGTCACGTTGCTCACCTAAGGCTTCCTCCAGTTCACATCGAAAAAGAAGAGGGAAGGTTGGTTGTTTGATGCAGTGGGGGTATTTGGCAAAAAAATCCCTACGTTGCGCCTGTTGGATCGTGAATACGACCACCTTTTTAACACTTATTTCATCCATTTTTAATTTTCTTTATCATGTTATTAATCATGGTTTATCATATAATTCTATTTTATAATGATTTATGCTCTTATGAATGAATACTATTTATTCTCCTTTATTTCTAATAAATTGATCATTATGCATGATTTTATCAATGAAAGTTTAATGAATTGGTTATAACATTATTCACCATTTTTAACCTCCAAGCTAATTTCTAGATTGAAGATTTGACCATTAAAAGTGCCGACTCAGAAATTTGCTGGAATAAGAAGTGATATTTTTGCGGTTTAGATTATGAGCAAATGAAGACGAATCTAGAAAATCTGGAACATGGGTTTTGTCCAGAATGGACCCAATTAACTTTATTAGAGAACATTTTACCCAAATGCGGCTTGTACTGAGAGAAACCCAGATTTATTTGAGCATGATTTTATCAGATTTGTTGGTGCGACCATCCTCCTAATCTCAGCTGCAAAGACCAAATTTGCCTTGCTCTTGTTGAAAGATGGATGGAAATATATCTTCCTTTTGATCAATTAGTTGGAAATAATCCAATTTTGTAATAGAATCATGTCATAATTATCTCTATTGTAACTGCTTACTGCTCTCTCTCTATTTAAATGAAAACATAGATTAGAGATGGGGATGGAAAAAGGATGAATTCAGAGATAGCATGGAATTGGGGACTCAGAATTAGAGATTCAAGAGTGATGATGGATTACTCATGATGGAATAGGATAGGATAGGGGAGAGGGATATGGAACGAGTATTATTATGAACTATAATTTTATTTGTAGACTCTCGCTACTGAGAAGACACAAATCAATGTAATGTCATCCAATTTGATGATTAATATATAAGGAGAGTTATTATTCCTTTGCATCTTATGAAGCACTACTGGTAGTGATCATTGGTGGTTAATGGCCTAACCCCAGTGGATTCACTTGCTGTTCTCGTACCATTATTTCATGATCTTCACCGTGTGATGGTTTGATTTTATTTCTATTTATCGTAATCATGTTACTTTACAGCTTGGTATTCCAGACTAAATGAATTGATCCGTTTTATATACTATACTTAAATTGCGTTGTTGTTCATTTATTTCTTAACAGAGATCACTATTTTTTGCCAGCATGTTGTTGTGCTGTTCATTTTGTCTTCAAAGTTGCACTGATCACTTCAGTAATTTAACAGTTTTCTATTCATTACAGTTATATAAGTTTGGTTGTTCATTTATAATAATTAGTGCTATTATTCATTTACTTTCTGCAATTATTTAAGCTTTCCCTTCAACATTCTTCTAGCTAGCACAATTGTCTCATTTTCATTAAGTTGGAGTTATATGATTGATTTAATTCTTTGCACTTTCTAATTGGTTATTTAGTGTTGTGTGTGAGATCAACAACTGTAAAGGACATTGGCTATCGCTAACTAAGTTCTCAGATTGTGGATCTTATTTATGCTTGATTTAATTTACATCAGTTTCCAAAGGGATGAGTTATTGTTACTGGACCCTTGACTGATATATTGATTATTTTTCTGAATGAATGATTTAGGCTTCAAGGTATTTTGCTATAAGTAGATTTTCTTTCAAACATTCATTTTTTGCATTTTAAGCACTATACTGCAAAACATTAATCTTGAGTAAATAGCCGCCTCAGAATGAGTACACTCTTGAAATAAAAGGTCGTCCCTGGGTTGACAATTAATGTGAAGGTAATTAGGAGTTAAAAAGACCCTTTTTATCGCTTGACATTTTGGCGCCGTTGTCGGGGAGAGTGTATCCATTTTTAAAAGAGTAGTGTGCATCCGATGAGTGTCTGTTAGGAAAGAATTGGGTATTAAAAATGGAAGGTAAGAACCTATGTACGGAGCATTTAAAAGCCTTGCTCCCCCGCTCGCTTTTCAACAGAACTGATAAAGAACTTAGAGTAGAAATAGATGTTTGAATTTTTGTGTGAATGACTAAGGAAAAAATAGAAATTTTGAAAAACGAAACACATGATTTCACTCAAGTGGTGATGTAAGCACCACCCATTTCACTAACTAATTGACAGGAACATTTAAAGAAGGAGCCTCGAAGAAACACATGAAAAAAATCTTATATTACGGTAAGAAATGGCTCACGTTTCTACTTTTGAATTTCCTATCAAAGATCTAGGAGGAGTGACACAAATGCACATAATTCCCCCATATTCGCTATGAAATTTTCATGGCTTGACAAATGAAGATCCATATACATTCTTATTTGAGTTTGAAATACTTTGTAGAGGATATGATTATTACACTAACGATCAAAGGTTGAAAGTGTTTCCTCTTACTCTAAAAGGAGCAGCTCTCCGATGGTTCATGAGCCTAGGTGGGAATTGCATCCAATCATGGGAGGACATGAAGAACATATTCTTGAAGAAGTACGAAGACTATTATAAATCCAATGAAGATATTTTTGGTATGTTAGAAGGGGAAGATGAAAGTTTGGAGGAATATGTAGATCGATTTCAATACAACCTTCAAAAATCAAAATATAAGCATTTGGAAAAAGAGATCTTAGAAACACTCATTCTTAAAGGAATCAAAGATGAATTTTTAGAACTCTTAAATCTGATAGGAAAAGGTGATGTTTTTTAGTTATCATATGATGATGTTTGTGAGTTGTGCATAAGGTATTAAAGAGGAATCTTCAAGGCTGGTAAGAATTCTAGAGATGTTTGTTCTTTCTTTTCTAAATCTGCTACAAGAACAAGAGACATAAGAGCTGAAATCAATGTTTTACTTGAAAATTTTAAAGTTGATTTTATTAGCTCTCTAAATGCAAAATTGGATGTTTTGCAGGTTCATAAAAATCAAGAATTTGATGAAGTGTTTTTCACTCGTGACCGAAAGGAGCATACCATAGATAGTTGTTCTTCCTTATCTAATTTGGAAGTGGCATATCAAAGAGATGGGGAAGATGTAACAAGGTCAATAGGTATGGTTCAAAACACTTCCTCTTCATTCTTTTACTTGCATAGTCCATTATGGAATACTAATGTATTAGGGAAGCCATGTCAATTTCAATATAATGACCAATCTTATCTACAAGTTTGGCATGGTTCACTTTATGATTACATGACTACTCTCGCTCATCTTGTAGCACAAGAGCATTCTCCATATTCTCCACCAGATCTTTCACAAAATCTTGCTTGCCCATTAAAACCATCCACACAACTCAATCAACCACATCATCAAAATTCTCCATTCTGTTATCACTTAGAACTAAAAGTTTGATGCATATAATTGCCTGTCCTAGTTTGATGACAAAGGTCTGTGTTAAAGTTGATTTCATTTTATTTTTCTCACTTAGGATTTGGAGTTTTAAAAGTTTTTAACTTAAATCATACTCCACTCCTATTGGTTCTCCTCCACCCATCATTATTCCATAGTCATGTCTTGTCTTATCTAAGTCACCGTGTCATTTAGTGATTTCGCAGCGTAATCTCATTTGCCCATTTCACACCGCAATCATGGTTTAGCAGTTTCGCAGCGCGTCATGATCAGGCAATCTCGCAGCGCATCATTAAAAATTATAACTAACAGCGCTACGAAATCATGGATTTGTGCATTTCACAGCGAATATTTCCCGAAATGTCAAGTCCTTAGGTGAGTCATCATTTGTGTCTACTCATGTCAGTTTGTGTACCTCTTGTATCATGTTTGAACGTTCATTTGCCACTACTCCACCAATAGACTGTTGATATGCACAGAAATATCATTCCCAAGAGATTTTACCGTGCATAGACCTTAATGATGGTCGTAAGTGCTGCATGAGTCACCACTCTGCCTGATTATGTATTGAAGTGTTTCAATTTGAATTTCAAGCGAGCCTGATTACAAGCGAGCCTGAGTTAAAAAAAAAGGAGCTGAATCATCATCCTGACCGGAGCTGTTAGAATTTGGGTGTGAAGATCTCAAAGGAAAAAATGGAGAGAAAAGAGCACAGATCCGGTAAATGTCAGAGGAATGAACCTGAAGGCCTGGACATAGCGTTGAGGATGAAGCGTGAAGAAAGCGTTCAAAGATGCCGGGTGCTGGAACTTTTGCAAAAAACTACAAGGAGGACATGCACAGGTAACTAAGGAATTTGCGCTAAACTTCACTGGTTTAAATTCAAAGATATACATGCTAGAAGTACAGGTTTCTCCAGAAGAATAGCTGCTGTAACAGAGATCCCAAGAGGACGGGAAAGAATGGTTTTAAAATTTTAAATTTGATAATGAATCCTTGTAAGGAGTTTTTAAAGGAGGCATAATGTAAATGAAGACTTAAAAAAACAGTGCCCAGAAATTATGTCAAGAACATTATGCTCTCTTCTCACCTGCAAACAGAATACTTGACCTGTGAAGAAAGAACAATAAGGTCACATTCTTACCATTTTAAACTGCTTTGCATTTCCACCGGAAAGTCTCAATAGACATTCCTTTTTATTATTCCAGCAGTTTGAGTAAGATTGTGATAAAGGTGCACTGAGGAAAGAGGACTGTGAAAACTCTTTATTTCATCATGGTTTGATTAAGTTGTTAGTTTTAGATGGCCTCCAAAAGATAGGCAGAGACTGGAATTCATTTATTTTCATGGCTGGATTCCAAAGAAAGACTGGCCTTACTCCACAACTAGCCAGAGAATTCACCATAGCTGAGCTTCAAAGGGAAGTAAGAGCTAAAAAGCAAACCAAGTCAGAGCTAAGAAAACCAGTGAAGCCACTAATCATTCAAGAACAACCTCAGCAATCAACAAAGGGAAAAACTCAGAGTGAGAAGACTGTACCTGAAACAAGCAAATCTGAAGCAGTCTCAACGGTAAGGACAAGAAGCCAAATAAATAATGAAAAGGGTAAAGCTATAGTTGTTGAAGAGAGCCCAGTGTCTAAGGCAAGCTTGAATGATTTATTATAGGCCATTGAATTCGAGCAGTCTGAACCAGTTCAAATTGATTTGACACACTCACCACAAGAAGGTAACAAGAAGTCTAAAGCCTCAAAAAGGCTTAAATTCGATGAGCCAGGTGAAGAATTTATTTTTAAACCCAGAAGACCTATTACAAGGAAGCAAGTAAAGGAAGCGCTGCCAAGAACAGAGGAAACTGAGAAAGTAGACAAAAAGATGCAAACAGAACAGTCATCACATCTCAAGGAGATTATATAGCAGCCCTGAAGAGCCAAATAGAAACAGCTGAAGATGAGATTAACCAACTGAGCAAAGCTGCTAGAGACCTGAAGGCACAGCTAGGCCAGTTACATACTAAATGAATTTTCTTTCCAGGAAAGGTTTTGTTCCAAATTTTTGTTAATTTTGCTTAGTCTTTTTGTTTTGAGGACATGTAAATCCCTGCTATACATATGAAAAATAAAAGGGAGTTTTTGGTAATCGAATGTTTGGGTAATAAATATTTCGGGTAAAAAGAAAGTTGTTTTAAATAATTCAGCAGTTTCGTAGCGCGCTACGAAACTGCTGTAGGTGATGATTTAAACGCAGACAGGCGGTTTTGTATTATGAATGGGAATTTTGAAAGAGAGGCACCTAAAGGGTACGCAAGACATCAGATGGAGCTATAATAGCCATTCAGACCAAGACAGGTGTACATTTAAAAAGCGTACAACACATCAAAAACGTGGCAGTGTTCCATATCTTGGGTTATTAAAGGCTAGAAACATGTTGTTATACATTCGAGCAAATTGAGGAAAACAGAGACCAAGAAGCAGGGGACATCTCCTAATACTACTGGGCAGTTAAAGATTCAACGTTCAAGGTCAATATGGAGTATTAAATATCCAGCTTATCCAAATTGAAAGAGGACCAAGTGTCAAAGAACAAAGAGAAGCCACTATGGCATGGAAAATGGAGTTAGAGTCATAGTTGATTTAGGACTTTTTAAAATTCCAGTCAGCACTTTATTGTATTTAATAGTTAGTTAAATAGCTGATAGGTGTCATTAGAGATAGCTATCGAGTTATCAAATTCCCCTCATGCTGGAGGAGGAAGCTCGAATTAGTTAGAATAAGGATTCTATATATAGCTGAAACAACAATGTAATGAGGGTTGGAAATTTTATAACAGAAGTATTGTTTTGGCTTATGTAAAGACCCATTTTCAGTAATATAAGTTGTCTTCTTTTCTTCTCAGGATTCATGAATGATTTCCATGTTCAGAATGTGTGATTTGTTCTTTCCTTAATGTCTTTTATAGTTGCATAGATGTGTAATCACTCAGAATTCACTAATTGTGCTCTGATTTCCTGTATGCATTTATGAACTGTGGTTTTATATGAGTTGTGTTCTGAACATATAAATTCTAAGTGCCTTGACTTCTATGTAAAGGCAGTGTCATTGTTTACTGAAGTATGATTGACTCCATAGGCCCAATGGAAACTTATGTAATGTGTATCCGGCCTTCATATTTGTTAATGTCATTCCACAAGAGTTAGCCATCTTATTATTAGTCAAAATCAATAACCCTTTGAGAGAGCCCTCTCAGGCTAAGGAGGCTAAGCCTTAGTCAAAATATTGGTTTGAAATAGTTACTTAGAGTCAACCTGACCAGCAGCCTATCAGGATCTGATTTTGAGATAACACATTCCATACACAATTTTCTACTCAACTCATTCCACACCACCATAATAAACCAGTACAACATGCTTACAATGTTGAACTGCAAAATTTACTCACCCTTCCCACTCATTCCATCTCACATGTGCCATTAGAGAAAATTTACAATGAGATTCAGAATGTTTCAAATTCAAAAATTGTAGAAGTTATGGGAAAAAATGAGGTTTCTTTTAGTATGTCTCAACAAGATATTTTAAAAGCTCAAGAACTTCGTGATCTGATGGATATAAGAAATCAAGAAATTAATGGATACATTGAGGATTGGTTTCACTCCATCATTTGTTTGCAACATCAATCTATGCTTCAACAATTTTTGATACCATTTTTTGAAGGGAAGTTGGCTTCTCATACCCTAATATCCATTAACATGTATTTTTCAAATTTGGGTATGTGCATACATGAAGCCTTATTTCAAAAATGGCTCCACTGGAAATAATCTTATACATAAACATATTCGATTCTCAAACAAGATTAGGATAGTGAAGAAAATAAAATAAATAAAGAAATAAAACAAACACATTTTTATTTTTTTTGTAAAAATAGTTGTTTCTTTTGTTGCAACACGCTATGCAAATCAACATCGATGATAAATGTTTAAATTAATTTGTGTATGTAGATGATTTATAATATAAATAAAAATTCTACAAACACTTATATTCATTTTTATCATCAATATGAAAAATGTTTGAATATCATTTTTTTGGCTTGCGGGCTTGATGAGATTTGTGGAAAAACAGTCGGGAAAGTCATGTTTTGAGGGACCAAAAGTGAATATTTTTAAAATATGATTCTACAATAGTTATCCCTCAACATATAATTTCCAACCCAATTTGAATCACTCAATTTGGATTTGAAACGAAAAAGTTAGAACCACAACATTGACCGGATGTCTAGCGGGCAACTCAGGAACAGAGTTGGGACAGTCAGTTTTTGGAGGTATAAATGAATGCATTTTTTTAAAATATTTCTATGGTAGATTCCCCTATGAATATAGCTTAAAATTAAATTTTAATCACTCATTTTTGATATTGTATGGGGACTTTATGCTCAAAATACTGACTATCTATCGTAAATCAACACTCTTAAAACTCTGTCTTTCCGGCTGTTGCTTACAATTTTGACCTATCAATTTTTCTTTTCTTCAAAACATATTTCTACCGGAGATAAATAAATTAATATAATTTAATTTTCAATTTGAATCATTCAAATCTGACATTAAGCGAAAAATTTATGCTTGAAATATCAACTATTGGTCTAAGCTGGGTAATCGAAAATGACTCTGTTATGCAGGTTGTTCTAACTAAACTTGACATATCATATCATTGAAATTTTAAAACTTGTTTCCATTGGAGATACAACTTTGAATTATCTCTCATATGGATTCGTAATCACTCAATTTGGACGACAAACAAAGAAGTTGTGATTAAAACACTGCAGGTTAGCATGATTGGCCACTGCTCTCCCGCAAATGACAAATAAATGTACTTTGTTATTTTCTCTGTGGCTTTGTTCTACAGAGTAACTACTTATTAGTTTTTTGCATAATTCTTGGATTAGGGGAGCCCGATCACCTATCTTTTTCCATGATTTAATGTTCTATTGCAGGTAGATACTCGTTTTTTACAGGTCTTAGGAGAAAAACAAGGTCAATTTATGGACAAGTGATTCTTCAAAGAAATTTTAATGAAACAAAGGAATTTCATCTAACTCATTACCCAACAGATTCATAACAGAAGAAATTAAGAATTGATTTCCATTTGAAGATTCATGTATTATCATTGGTGCCAAAACATTTTTCAAAGAGATCATTTTTTTTTACATAATATCATAGCTGTTGTAACTTAATTTACTTATTTACATATTGTCTTTTTAAATAAAATGTTGTTTCCTTTATGATTTCTCTTATATTTTGTGTTTCAGGTGTTTCTTCATTCAAATTGTAACATATCTTCAACATCAATTCCATGAGCAGCTAATTTGTTTTTTCTACATGTTTGCATTTTATGATTGTCCATTTTGTTGTTCATTTTTCACGTTTTGTTGTTCCTTTTCGAAATGGAACAACACTTCTACAATTTCACTTTTTGCTATTCCTTTCTGAATGGAACAACACTTCTGCACTTTCACATTTTGTTGTTCCTTTTCGAATGGAATAGCACTTCTGCACTTTCACGTTTTGTTGTTCCTTTTCGAAAGGAACAACACTTCGACACTTTTCATTTTTACTGTTCCTTTTCCAAAGGGACAGCACTTGCATTTTTGTTGTTCCTTTTCCAAAGGAACAACACTTGTGTTTTTGCTATTCCTTTTTCAAAGGAACGACACTTGCATCTTTTGTTGTTGCTTTTCCTAAGGAAGGATACTTTTCATTTTTGTTATTCCTTTTCCAAAGGAACGAAACTTTTCATTTTTGTTGTTCCTTTTCCAAAGAAACAACACTTACGTTTTTGCTGTTCTTTTTCCAAAGGAACGACACTTTTGATTTTTGTTGTTCCTTTTCTAAAGGAATGGCACTTGCATTTTTTTTGTTCCTTTTCTAAAGGAACGACACTTTTATTTTTTGTTGTTCCTTTTTCCAAAGGAAAGACATTTGCATTTTCACACTTTTTTTGTGTGTATTTTTTATTTTTGGTGTGCATTTCCTTTGTCGTTCCCTACAAGGAACCACACTTTTTTGAGTGTTTTTGCTGTTCCTTCAAAGAAACAACACTTTGGGAGTATTTTCGAGAGCAACCCTTCCTTCCTCTTGTGGGATTATTCCTAGTTCATCTCAACCACATTTTCCTAATTCTCTTTCATGGAATGAAGCACACAACTTTTATGAGGACAAGAATTATGGATTCTTTTGAAGCGAGTTATTATCATTCATGTTATGATATTTAACAGGACAGCTCCTTGATGATAGCTTCTTTTCAAAAAGGACACAATTATTTATATACTACTTTACTGCATTGTTTTCTATTGAACATGATATTGATTGATCATCTTAATACCATGTTGGTTCCACCCTTCCTAATTATAATCTTCTCTGTCTGTAATAAATGATATTATGGGTATATTTTTTCTATTGACATGTTCAACTTCTTCCACCATCCCTACTCTTAAGGAGTACTAAGCCTCCCTCTTTTTATCTTAAAAATGTGTAATAACAACAAAATTTTGTTCGCAGATGGAGGATAGGGGGTCTCATTACGAGTCAACCTACCATGTTCATAAGGCTGTAACAAAGTGGCATTCCCATTATGACCACCACACCAGGGTTATGATCCATTGGATAGCCAAATTATCTTTGGAACAAGAGGTCTCATCATGAGCCAGCCTGATCACTTTTGCTACCTCCTAGTGAATGGCAGTGTTGTTATCTGGTTACTACGCCAGCACACTAATCTCTTCTGTAGAACAACACTAGAATTCTCCATTTATAAATTGAGGATCCTGGCTAATATGGGTTAAAAAGCAACCCTATCGAGGCTATGGATGCCTATTGGTAGCAGAGGCTCTGCTTATGGTATTGAAGTTATATTTTATCATCAATTATCATTATAATACCCTTTTCTTATTTTTTCTTTTTATCGGAGAAGTTATTTCCTTAATTTTTTTCCTATTTTGAACCTTTACGCATGAGAAATTGTTTTCTGGTCAATCACACCATTTTTCAGCTAGAATACCGTTAATAAAGCATCTTTTTGGCATATTGTCGTTCTTTTTATTTTTCATAACTTATCATCAATCCAAAGCATCTTATCTCTTATTCATAACTATCTTTATACACTCTTCTCCCATTATAGCCATAGCTCTCACTATCCTATCATTGATATGTGTACTTTGCTTTATTTACTGCAATATTGTTCATTCCCTTGCCTTGCTCTCAGCACAACACCTTTCATATGTTTTATGGTCATGAAATCCCTTTTCCAATTGGATGGGGGAATGTATGCATTATGGGCTAGCATGCGATATGATTACTGCAGTCTGCCATAAATTTTTGATTTGAGAAAATATTAATATTGCATGTATACAAAAGTTTTTCTGATTGAAATTTTTACATGCATCTTAATCTATTACTATTCAAAACTAACACTATGGATTCAAGAAATTTGTATGCAAAATATTTATTTGTTTACAGGAAAACAACAGGTATGGGCATAATTCTATTCGCAGCATGACCACACTATTGCAACTAACCAAAGCGGCTCGAGCAACTCACAACATGAAAAATTATTCGGACATGATGTGCTTGCCTGGATTCCACGTTTTGCATCACTTTCAGCACCAACTCTACCTAGACCATCTTCAACAAATGCCAATACATATATGTCATTCCACATTTTTCTTTTGGAGGTAAAACTTGAGGTAAAATTGCATAATTTTCTAATTTATTACGAATTTAGGAGAATTTAACAAAAATCCATTTTAAGCATTATTTATCATCCTTCCTTCCACATCTTTACCACTTCCCTTTTTTTTTTAGCGGCATCTCATCTTTCAGTTTGGGGCATTGTTTCATTCATTTCTTTCTTATGACCATGTCATTCATATTCTTTATCATCCATTACTATTCTTATTCATTCTCAACACCTCCCTTATTCCATGTTGTTTTACACCAAGCATAGAATTCAACAGCTGGTAGCAACCACCTCTATTTGTTTTTTAGCATTGCATGAGGGAATGTTAATTCTTCAGAGAGGGGGAGGAATTGCGTCTGTCCTCCAAATCTCAATTGCAAAGACCAAATTCTCCTTGCTCTTGTTGAAATATGGATGGAAATAAATATTCTTGTTGATCAATTGGTTGGAAACAATCCAATTTTGTAATAGAATCATGTTGTAATTATCTCTATTGTAACTACTCTCTGCTCTCTCTCTATTTAAATGAAAACAGAAATCAGAGATGGGGATGGAAAAATGATGAATTCAGAGATAGGATGGAATTGAGGACTCAAAATTAGAGATTCAAGAGTGATGATGGATTACTCATGATGGAATAGGATAGTATAGGGGGAGAGGGAGATGGAACGAGTATTATTCTGAACTGTAATTTTATTTGCAGACTCTCGCTGCTGAGAAGACACAACTCAATGTAATGCCATCCGATTTGATGATTAATATATAAGCAGAGTTATTATTCCTTCGCATCTTCTGAATCACTACTAGTAGTTATCACTGGTGGTTAAGGGCCCAACCGTGGTGGATTCACTTGCCGTTCCCATACCATTATTTCATGATCTTCACAGTGTGATGGTTTGATTTTATTTCTATTTATTGTAATCATGTTACTTTACTGCTTGGTATTTCCAAACTAAATGAATTGATCTTTTTTATATATTGTACTTAAATTGTGTTGTTGTTCATTTCTTTCTTAATAAAGATCACTGCTTTTCACCAGCATATTGTTGTGCTGTTCATTTTATCTTCAAAGCAACGCTGATCACTCCAGTAATTTAATAGTTTTCTATTCATTACAGTTATATAAGTTTGGATTTTCATTTCTAATACTTAGTGTTGTTATTCATTTACTTTCTGCAATTATTTAAGATTTCCTTTTAACATTCTTCTAGTTAGCACAATTGTCTCATTTTCATTAAGTTGTAGTTATACGATTGATTTAATTCTTTGCACTTTCTAATCGGTTATTTAGTGTTGTGTGTGAGATCAACAACTGTAAAGGACATTGGCTATTGCCGCCTAAGTTCTCATATTGTGGATCTTATTTATGCTTGATTTAATTTACATCAGTTTCCAAAGGGATGAGTTATTGTTACTAGACCCTTGACTGATATATTGCTTATTTTTCCGAATGAATGATTTAGGCTTCAAGGTATTTTGCTGTAAGTAGATTTTCTTTCAAACATTCATTTTCTTTTTGCATTTTAAGCACTATACTGCAAAACATTAATCTTGAGTAAATAGCCGCCTCATACTTAGTACACTCTTGAAATAAAAAGTTGTCCCTGGGTGGACAATTAATGTGAAGGTAATTAGGAGTTAAAAAGACCATTTTTATCGATCGATAGTCCCTATTCCTGCGTGGCATGAAAGGAAATTTTTTTGGTTTTATTTTGTGTTTTTTTGTTCACACTTGGAAAGTACTTTGCAGAATTGAAATTGTTGATTGTATGAAAAATATTGAATGAATGAAAAATCTACTTGCTAAATTGAAATATTGCTTGCAAAATGGAAAGGAAAGAAGAAAATGACAAATGGAAAAAAAGGAAACAACTGAATTAATTTTGCAGAAATAAACTAATGGTAGAATATTGAAGACAAGAAATAGAATAAAAGAAAGTGGTAATCACATTTTACTCAGACACCTCCCCAGCAAGGGCGCCAGAAAGTGATGAGCACCAGTCTTGTAGCAAGGATGCTGCAACTCCTGGGCTACCAGCTTTACTTTATCAACCCAAGGTTCGTACAAACTTGGAGGTGATAGTGTTGTGTACAAAAGTGAAAGTGATGGTTCTGCCTGTTATCACTGTTCAACTGGCAAGAGACCATTGTGGTTTCAAGCCAGACTACTATGGAGTCAAAACAAGATTTATCTATTGATGGAATAAAGGTAAATATACTCTAAGAGAGAGCTACTCTACTGCAATAATGGAGAAGGTCAGAATTTAATGTTAAATCACACCATTTCCTTATTAACTGCTAAGAAACTATGCTTTGCAAAAATTCTAAATCAACATGAACCAAATGCTACTATCTAAGTTATATAAGTAAGAAGTATCAAACATCACTAATGTTCAAGTAGAGAGACTGAATTAAATCTATTTTTCCTTCTTTTCATGCAAAATCAAGTATGCAAACTAATTCCTTATGTTGATGTGGCAGGTGAATTAAGGATGTTTGAGGATGGTTGGAAGGGTTATAAGATGGTTGGATGGTTTGGGAGACCCTTGGGAGGATTTTGGTGACTTCCTAGAGGTTTTCCCTCAATTCGGCTTCAAAACAGGCCATTTCAGGAAAACCTACAGGATGTACTAAAAACCTATAGGATTCCTTGTAAACCTGCAAGATACAACCGAGAGAAAAATGTGAGGTGTTGGAGGTGATGGAAGGCCTATGAAAGGTGTTTGATGTGTGGAATGGAGTGGGAAAAGGTCTAGGATCACTCAGAAGTCAACAACAAAGATAGGAGATGGTTGGATTCACTCAATGTGCTTGGAAAAATTTCCATGAAAAATGATGAAAGCTAGTGAAGGTGATGGTGAAAACAAGGGATGGATAAGGTGGATGGAATGGAAGCTAGCTACTGGCTATAAAGTCTTAGTCTCCTCCTAAATCACTTTCTCTGCATAAACCATGTATATCTTCTAGAAAGCTATGTAAACAAGAAACATTCTCATAAACTAGAAAGGTAGAATTAATGAACTAACTGCCTTCATTATGAATGAGGAAAGTTGGTGAAAATAATGAAAACATGGATAAGATCTATTGCAAAAATGAAGATGAAAAATATGACAATGGAATCCTACCTTGAGAAACTGATCAAATGCTAATTTAAAGACAACAAACTCCAAAGCTCATAAAAGAAATATAAATCTATGTTTTTGGGGCTACTGAAGGGTCCCTTCCTCAAGTCATGATCCCAGAGGGAGGAAGTGAGGTTGAGACAGCTATTTACAACCTTATGGTGCTCCTTTTTATCCCTATTAACCTACTACTAAAGTAATGCGCAAGTGGAAGCAAACTAATAAACAGCCAATCAAATCTGCACTACTTGCAATGTAAATGCATCTAAAAGAAAATTAACAATGAAGCTATGAAACTACACTAGACATACATGTACAAGAAAGAGGAGCCTTGACTACTAGGTTTGGGCCCTAACCCAAGAGATTCAGCCCTCTAAATTAACTCAGTGCTGGATCAAAATAAAACTCATTCATATTACCAAAACAACAAACTACATCAATAAAACTTTCACAAGTATGGAGCTCGAAATTAGCTTAGATTTTTACAACAAAAATCCAAATCCTAAGGAGTCTCTAGGCCTATCTAATTATACAATTGAACTCCACAATGACTTCCTTGAAATCAGGGAGGCTCAGCTCCCAAGCTCGAGATGAACTACCTCTTTGTCTCTCACTTGCTCAGTTGCCTTCTAATCCTCATGGCTTGGCTGCTTGCACTCTAATCTAGTATGATGGATGGAGGAGTATTCGAATGGGAGATAACTAAATAAGGAGTATTTACCTCCTAAAATCCCTCTCCCTTCTCCCATTCGAGTTTGAACCTTAGTATTTGCAAAAATTCCTGATTTTTCCTTTCAATCCTATATTCAATGCATATTAGTGAACTAAGCATAATATCCAACTCTAACTCATATCATAAATAAAATATAATAAAAAACATGTAATAAGTTGTGATAAAGTCTAGTTTGATTAATCTAAGAGGTGAATTAAGGCCTGTATAATTATCCAATGATGAAGCTCATCAAATTCGAAGACTCACCAATAATATTAATATTAGGGTTTATATTCATAGGGTTTAATATTAATCTTAGGGTCTAATGTTATTCCCTTGGGTTTATAATCCATCAAGTTTGTAATATTAACCTAATGGGTTTAGTAATCCCTTGGGTTTATAATATCGCTCCTACGTTTCAAAATATTAATCATAGGGTTTATATACTTAAGGTTTAATATTAAGAATATGGTTTATAATATTAATATGAGTGTTTAATATTAATCCCTTTAGTTTATAATCCCTTGGTTTTATAATATTAATCACTTTATTATTATTATTAATATTAGGGTTTATGTTCCTAGGATTTAATACCAATCCTAATATTTATTGTTATTCCCTTTGGTTTAAAATCCATTGAATTCTTAATACTAATCCCTTGGGTTTATTAATCGTATAGGTTTATAATGTTGATCCTAAGGTTTATAATATTAATCTTAGGGTTCAATTTTTATTTTAAGATTTATAATATTTACCTTAGGGTTTATATCCCTTGCTTTTATAATGTTATTTCCTTGTGTTTAATATTATTCCCGTGGGTTTATAATCCCTTGGGTTTATTAATCTAAAACTTCATATTCCTAGCATATAATAATATTCATAAGGTTTATAATAATAATATTAGTGCTTAATTTAAATCTCTTGGGTTTATAATACAAATTCCTTTAGTTTATTAATCGCATGGTTTATAATATTAATATCTCAGGTTTAATATCAATATTAATCTCTTGGATTTATAATTTGTAATATTAAGGCTTATAATATTAATCCTAAGGGTTATAATACTAGTCTGTTGGGTTTACCGATCCCTTGGTTTTATAATATTAATCTATTATATTTATTAATCCCTTAGGCTTATAATATTAATAATTAGTTGGGTTCATTAATCCCCAGGGTTTTTAATCTCTTACGTTTAGAATAGTAATAATTAGTTGGGTTCATTAATCCCTTGGTTTTTTAATCTTTAGGTTTTATAATATTAATCCCTTGGGTTTATTGATCGCTTATGTTAATAGTCCCAAAAGTGTATAATATTAATGCTTGTGTTTATAATATCAATAATTCCTTGTGTTTATTAATCCCCTGAGTTTTTAATGTTAATATATTGGGTTTATTAATCCCTTAGCATTTTAATACTAATCCCCTGGGATTTTAATCTGTTTGTTTCTTAACATGAATAATCCCTTAGGTTTATAATATTCATCTTTTGGGTTTATAGTATCAATCCATTTGGTTTGTAATATTAATCTCTTGGGTTTATTTCTCCTTGGATTTATAATATTAATCCTTTGTGTTTATAAGATTTGGGTTTTTAATATTGGGTTTATAATATCACATTTAGTATAGGGGTTTCAAATGTTCATCTTTTAATATTGGGGTTTATAATATTAACCTTATGGCTTATAATATTGAGTTTGATGATGTTATGGTTTATAATATTCAATTTAATATTAAAGTTTAATATCATGATGTATCACATTGTTCTTATTAATAATGTAGCATTTTAATCCTAGGGTTTATTGTTTTTCCATTTAGTTAATTTTCCCTTGGGTTTATAATATTAATCCCTTCCCACCGAAAGGATAAGGGCATTCAACTCGAGGACATCGCAGGTGGCGGACATGCAGAATACACAATCTTAGTAGTCTACGGGTGGTGTCCGATAGTGGAGGAGGAACCCACCGAGGAAACCAAGCAGTTGGCCACTAGATCACGTGGCGAAAACTAACCTGGTTTTGTTCATCTTTGACACCTGTCTTTGGTTGTTATGCTTCCTGTCTAGTCTTCTTACAAACTTTTTTCCTTCTTGGTTGTAATGGCTTGGAATTTTGTCCTCATTAGTCGACTTGCTATGGTCAAGTCTGAATCTAGTTTTGATTTACTCAGTCTTAACTCCAAATTTTTTTATTTGAGAACTATAGCCCCTGGGTGGGCAGCAGAAACTTTTCAATTTTGGGTCGGGACTAGTTTCCCCTTCAGGGTCAATCTCATTTTCAAGTTTGGAAGATTAGAATGGTCATTCCATTGACCTAGTACCACTGAGGCCAGAGCCTCCTTGTATATTTTGCCTATATCAATAGATTAATTTTACTTAGAAAAAAAAAAATTAATCCCTTGGATTTGCGATAATGTGTGTTTTAATTTTGGGTTTATAATATTGCATTTGCGTTTTTAATACTGGGATATATAATATCAGTTTTATAATATTAAGGTTTATGATATTAATCTGAGGGATATAATATTAATTATAGGGTTTATAATGTTGGATTTTATAATATGAGGGCTTATAATAATTGATTTAATATTATAGTTTAATATTTTTATGTTGGAATGGTTCATAAATCTATCGTTTTCTATAAAATATATTGATAGATATATTAATATGTTAATAAATGTATATTAATCATTAAGATAATAGTAAGGGGGAAATACATATTACTAGTAATAACTCTATACTATTATAATATTATGTTAATTTTTGTTGTTGTTATATGTGTGTGTGTGCACGTACATGTCTGTTTGATATTAATTATATGGTTATTAATATGTACAAATAGTTAATCTCTAATCGCCACATTAACAATATACATCTAATAATTATTAATGTGATTGATAAATTCCTATCAGCATATATCAACAACATTTACTAATATGGTTGTATCCATTTTATCTCTTTCTATCCATTCTTCACTACTTCGCTCATCTATGAGATAAAATTCACTCCAATAGAATGGAACCCTTTTCCTCCTACTAGTCCAATTATAACACAACATGATAGCTTATTACTGGTTAAGTTTGACTCCTTCAACTCTTATCTAGAGATACAATATTGACTCTTTTAGAGTCATCTTCAACATGGTCACATGGATAACCAATTTAATAAGGGGGAATAGCACAACATCCTCTCAAATCATGGTGGTCAAAAATAGGAAAATCAACTTTTATGTGGCATAACGTTTGCATACATACTTCATTTGAGGTCTTTCTCACATTATTGAAAAGGTAACTAAATGTAGAATAACACTACGGGATGCACGATTAAGAAACAATGTTTTAAGCCTACCCTCACCCCCACCCCACAAAAAAATAAAAATAATAATAAATTAAATAACATTTAATGCCTCAAACTTCTTGCAAGAAGTTTTAGACCGTAATTCACCAAACTAGAAGAAATCAATAAAAATGATTTAGTGAGAAGATTTCTTAAATTTTTCCTCTCTAAAATCATCAAAATTGATGACGAATAATATAATGATCCAATCTAGATTATACTTCCCCATTTTGAAAGGATTGTTTCCCCAAAATATTTTACAGAATGAGGTGATGAAAATTTTCCTCTACCTTCTCACGAGCATACTGTTTATCCATATATTGAAGCTATCCTTTCAACCCAATCTACCAATGGTCATGTTTCCCTCGTCTTATAGTTATAGACCTATTATAAAAAATTGTGTCCTCTCTCAACTCTTCTTGAGCGTCGAATGGTAAGTCCTCTATAGAAGGGAGGACTTGTTCCTTTTGTAGATCCAACATTGAAGGGTCATAATGTCAAATTTTCTACATCCAATATTGAGTAAATGCTCATGTATGGGTGTAGAATTTAGTTTGTATGCATTATCTTCCACCCATTGTTGTATCTCAAAGTGATATCACAGACCCTTAATTTTCTTACCAAGATGCTATAACCTCCTTATGCTCAATCATAAGAATACTCAATCTCCCACTCTTAATGGCTTCTCTGGTATGTGCTAATTATGACTGAACTTCTAGTTTTCATGTCAATATTGTAATGTCTCCTATACTTGTAGATGGATATTCTTGACCTTCTGTTATGAAACCAAGTCACAAAAAGATATAAAATATAGATGAATGCCTTACAAATAAGCCTCTTCGAGGGGGCGACCTCCTTTACATTACACAAATGGACAATTCTTAGATGATACAAATGAAAACACCTCCTTTCTATATATAAAAGTCTAAGGGGTCATAATATAATCAAAGCCGACATAAAAATAATAATGAAGGGAACAATAATAACAATAGTGGGCTTCTATGGGGCACAATAGTAACAATATGGGGACTACATGGGTACAACAATATAATAAGGGATTGTACTAATAACAATAACAGGTTACACTAGTAGTATAGGGGCTTAACATGCCCCCATCCTTCAACAAGTGTTGTCCTCAATGCTTGAGTTGTTCTTGATGCTTCTATATAAAATTCTTGTCATCCCATGTGGAATATTCAACGAATGAGTTCGTCCACTTGATGAGATACTCTAAAATCGATCGATTTCATACCTATCGGGTTCTTGTTTTTATGACTGCTCCAGGTTCCAATATGATTTTTCCATCCTCTTAAAGTTATGGAAATATTTTTTGAATTGGGATATTCTACAACTTTTGAATGAGTCGCTATACTTCTTTGTCCTTCTTCCATTCATCCCTTGCTTCGTTTATCCAATCTGGTTGGATAATAGAAATAGCACAAAACAATGCTTCTACATCCTCATTCTTTCTTGAGAGTGCATATACAACAAAATTTTGGTTTCCTTTTCTATAGATGATGTCAAAGTAATAACCCAACATATTTGTGACCCCTTTTTTCTATTCTTCTAAAGATAATAGTTGTTCTAAAAAGTATTTAAGACTATCATGATCCATTTTTACCTTGAAGTGTCTTCCCATTCTGTAAGGTTACCATTTCTTAAGTGCATGTAGTATTGCCAACATTTCCTTCTCATAAATAGCTTGCTTGAGATGTAGTAGTAAAAATACCCAATCACCTACATCAAAAAAAATTTCACTACGATGTTGATCTACCTGTTGTTTCATTTGATTTTCCACCAAAGTGGCATTATCCTTTAAAAGTTGGAGAACTTGTTATTGATGCTCGATGTGATCTTTCAGTGCTTGAACCTTTTTCTTCTTGATATTTCCTTCTATATTGACAATTTTAGGAGTGTTAATTTCTTCCAATGCTTTACAAGATATGGTCGAATTCATTTCTTGATGCTTGATGTGATATTTCACTTCTTGAACAATTTTTTTTTCTTGATATGTACTTCTATCTGGATAGTTTGAGGAGTGGTAATTCTGGCCAATGCATTACATGATATGGTTGGATTCATTTCTTCTTTCTTGATGTGATCTTTCACTTCTTGAACATTTTTCTTCTTGATATGTCCTTCTATCTTGAGAGTTTGAGGAGTGGTAATTCTTGTCAATGATTTACAAGATATGGTTGGATTCATTTCTTCTTTCTCTCAGGTTGGGTCCTGGTGTATATCCTCTTCTTTTGATGTTTCTTGATATTTTTCTTGCTCCTCTTCATACTGTATGTAAAATAATTTCTTCTCAACACACTTATGACCTTTAGTGCATTTGCTATCACAATTGTAACAAAGCCTTGCTTCTCCTTTTTCTTCCAATTGTTGTAGTGTAACCCTTGTAGGTTGTAGAAGGCTAAGAGAATCAACACTTCCATGTTTGTAGTTGTGAGGGTTAGAATTCCTTGTTGCCATAACTTTTCTTTCCACTTTGTAAAAAATCGTTTTTTGTCTTTTTTCTTCCAATTGTTGTGGTGTTTCTCTAAACAAGGTGTTGATATTTGTATTCTCATAATGTGCTATAATTTCTTTCATGAAAATTGACCACGTAACAAACTGCTACGAGAAAAAATCCCTTTATACCATAAAAATTGATCTTTTTCTAAACATGAAGATGCAATACATACCTTTTGTAATAGTGGTACACAATGTAGATCAAAATATTTCTCCATCTGTAGTATCCAATTTACCGGATCCTTTCCATCAAACTTCATCATCTCACTTTTTCTTGATTTTAGGAGCTTGAGCTTGAAACAACTGTAACTTTGTAATTTCAGATCTTTAAGTTCTGAAATTGCGACTTGTAGTAGCCCTTTACATCCTCTTTCCAATGCCTCTAGTCTGATCAAATTTATATTCTCCAAGAAAGAGCTATACACAATCTCCCAAGATGACCTAACTATATACCTTTTTAGAAGAACGAACTTGTATGAATTGCCACGTGTCATTTATTTGACCTTTGGATCTAAAAATGTATACAAGAAACTATAGTCTGTTCTCGTTATATAACTTCTTACGAAATTTGAATCTAATGCTCGAAAAAAAAATTATGACTATTTTCGCCAGGTCACCTGTTTGGAATGTAATTCGGGAGTCTGCAAAAAGGCCAACTTCCTCAAAACATATCTCCACAAATATAGTGCTAAAATTTTTGAATTTTGAACTTGAGCTTTAGAACAATTTCAACCCAAATGGGGTTTTGTTTTAGCATCTGGAATTTTGCAAGAAAAATTTATACCGCAAATGGCACGATGACTTGTTTGGAGCAACGAAACCCTAGGATCCAAAGCTTTGATACCAAATGTTATGAAGCCAACTCACAAAAAGATGGAAAATATAGATGAGTGCCTTAGAATTCCGCCTCTTTGAGGGGGCAACCTCCTTTACATTACACAAATGAACAATTCTTAGATGATACAAAGGACAAGACCTCCTTTCTATATATAGGAGTCTAACGGGTCATAATATAATCAGAGCCGACATAACAATAATAATGTAAGGGCACAATAATAACAATAGTGGGCTTATATGGGGCACAATTGTAATAATATGGGGACTACATGGGTACAACAATATAATAAGGGGGTTGTAATAATAACAATAAGGGGTTACACTAGTAGTATATGGGCCTAACATCTTTTGAAGAATTTTTTTCTACCTCATTGCATCCCATTTGATATCCTCCCTCCCTCCTCCTTACTATCCATATGAAATATCCGAAGGTCTAAAATGATGCTCCTTGGTATTACAAAATGTACCTAGACCTATACAAAGAGAACTTTCATTACTTCTTACCTATTGATGGTACTTTTTAGGGAATTAAAATGAACATCATACTAAGCCTATCAATTACCATGAATAGGTAGTCATTTCCCTTCTTGATTGTTGGTAAACCTCCCACAAAGTAGATGGAAATGATTTCCCAAGGATGAGTGAGTATCGGAAAGTGAATTTATAGAATATTTCGTTTGTTACTAAATGTACTAGTACAACAAAGAATGTATTTTGTTATGAATCTAGATATATTTTCTTACATCCTAGGCCAGTACACATACCTCCTCATCTTTACTATCCCCTTCCCTACACAAAAATGTCATAAAACCTTCTAGGTGTGAGCCTCACTCATAAAATGCAATTGATCACATTTAGGAACACAGAATTAATCCATATTATAGAGTACCCCAGTCTAGGGATGAAAGTCAATTGTGCTATCACCACAATGTCAATGAATCTGGCTCGACAACTACTAAAGGAAGTCTTTTAATTCCTCATCCTCTATATATGCATATCTGTATACATTGTAGGAGAAAGGACCCATTTTGCATCAAAGCTCCTAAAGATGTGTTCTTTGATGTGGGTGACCTTAAAATCATATCATCTAACATGTTTGTTCTTCCCTTCTAATACTTGAATAATAAATAAAACTTCTATAGAAACTCCATCAAATTGTAGTGATTCTTCTAATGTATCTTACTTCGAACATGTGGGTACTATTGTAGCCGATGACTATTGTAGATTATTGTCTCCTTTCCAATAAGATAGCATTCCACTTATAGTATTTTGTATCACATCATAGACCTCCTGCTTGTATGTAGGGCCATTAAGAACTGCCTCATGAAATACTTTAGAAAGGTATCATAAAAGCCTTATTCCCTACATCAACAATGCTCCCATAAAATACCCACTTATATATACCTCAACTTCAAAGCCCTACTAGAAGTATGGTAATGCTAGAAGTGATGCTTGACTAGTGTCCTTCTTTAACACCTCAAAGGCCTCCATTGACCATTTCCAGACTAAAAACTCTTACCGCTCATTATTATGGAATTAAGTGGTGTTTCTACTGCAAAAGATGACGATATGAGTTTTCCTAGGTATTTTGTTGCCCAACGAAACTCCTAACATCATTGACCACTTCATGATTTCCTCCATCATGCTAGTATCTATATTCAACTTTCCTCTACTATCACATATCCTAGATACACCAAAGGCTATTATGAAAACTCATGCTTCTTTATATTTTCCAATAATTGGTGCTTTCTTAATGTGTTTAGCACGTGGACCAAATGTTATATGTCCTCCTCCTAGGTAGCATTGCATGCTAGTATATCATCTAAATAAATAATAATAAATGAATCTAGAAAATGGTGCAATATATATTTCATTAACCTCATGATTATACCGTACATTTCATAAACAAAATGACATAACTAACCACTCATACAAACCTCTTCTGGTTTTGAAGGACATTTCTAGGTACCTTTTTATCTAACTCCAATCTAGTGATATCCTGACTTTATGTTCAGCTTCGTGAAGTATTTGGCTTGCTGTAACTAATCTAGAAAATCAACTATCTTTGATAGGCGTTACCTATTGTTGGGTGTATTTATTTTTAATTCTATGGAATCAATGTACCTCCACCAACTCCCATCCTTCTTAGAAAAAAATGTAATGGGCGTCCCATATGGTGATGTACTTGGTTGAATAACACCCAATTCTAGTAGCTAGTGCAACTACTTCTTCTCCTTATTTTCTTCTATAAGAAACTATTTGTACAACCCAATGCTTGGAAACATAGAGTGTGAAAAAACTAGATTTCATGATCCACTTTTACCTTGGCTGGTAACCCTTTAGGATGCTAGAAAACATCCCTATATGGTTATAATAACTTCTCTATATTTTGTTTTTATTTGTTAGTACACCCCTCTAAGGATGACTTAGCTCCCATGGAATATTATATAGAGTAATATTTTCTTTAATAAAAACAAAACAAAAAAACATATTTCTTGCCAGAAGTTATTAAATTTTTTGTCTGTTTAGCATTGACGATTGGGATCTTTGACTTGCTCTCATGTGGAATAATTATGAAAAAAAGTCTTCCCTAATAATGTAGGTAATTATTATATCTCCACATGAATATCAAATCATACATGTACATATAGGCACTCGAAAACACAACTCTACATACATAAAGTGGAACTACCTCCAATTCTACATCATCAATCAAATCCACACTAATAGAAAATTTGATTCTACATTGTTTGTTTACCATGATGGAAACAAAAATATAGCGTGAATCCATCATGATAGTGGTTGAAAAGTTGAAAAAAAAATTCTCACTTTATTCTAATTAGTTTACTCCATAAGGAAAAAGCTATAATAGAAATCTAAATGAAATAGGTTGTTATATTCCATGAAATACCCACGGCCATTATTTCAAATAAAGGTCTTAAGTTGATTTTAAAATTTTAGAAGATGTTATTGAACGATATTGACATAAATTTGAAATATAATACAACATTCCATTTATAAAGGATAGGAAAATAGAGAGAGTTAATCAAGTAATTGAAGATATGTTGAAAATGTATGTTATGGAAAAGCCTTTTAAGTGAGATAATTATTTATGTTTAGCAAATTTCACATAAAATAATATACATCGTACCTATCTTAAGATGAATCCATTTGATGGTTTTTATGGTAGAGAATACAACTCCTTGATAAATTAGGATAACCTAGCTAATAGAGTGTTACATGGGATAGCTATGTTCATGGGAATGCAATAATAGGTAGCTAGTATTAAGTTGAACCTGAAGGAAACATAGAACATGAAAACAATTTTTGTAGTTAAAAGCACAATATAGACGAAATTTAAACTTGTAAAGCATGTGTTCCTAAAACTTAAACAAAAATAATATTCTTTAATATTAGGGACTTTTACTATGTTGGCAACCAAATATTGTGGGGCTTTTTAAATATTTCAAAAGATAGGACTTATTTCATATATTATTGAAGTACCTATTTACATAAAGGACCATAATATATTTCATATATATTTATTAATAACATGAATTCATGATCCTAACCATATCATTGTGTTATGAAACTATCTCACAAAAATATAGAAAATATAGATCAACCACTTAGAAATCAACCTCTTCAAGGGGGCAACCTCCTTTACATTACAAAAATGAAGAATCATTAGATGATATAAATGACAAGACCTCCTTTCTATATATTGGGGTCTAAGGGGACATAATATAATCAAAACTGACATAACAATAATAATGTAAGGGCACAACAATAACAATAGTGGGCTTCTATGGGGCACAATAATAACAATATGGGGACTACATGGACATAACCATTTAATAAAGGCGTTGCACTAATAAGAATAAGGGATTACACTAGTAGTATAGGGACCTTACATGCCCTTCTCCATCAAAACGTGTTGTCCTAAATTCTTGGGTAGTTCTGGATGCTTCTGTATAAAATTCTTGTCCTCCCACGTGGAATCCTCAGCGAGTAAGTTCTTCCACTTGATGAGATGCTCTTAAATTGATCGATTTCATAGCCTTCAGGTTCTTGTTTTTGTGATTGTTTTAGGTTGAAATATGATTTTTCCTTCCTCGTCAAGTTTTGGAAATATTGTTTGAACTGGGATCTTCTCATCTATAACCTTCTTTAAGCATGAAACATGGAGAATTGGGTGCACTCAGGAAGATGCAGGAAGATCCAATTTGTATGTTGTAGTATCAATATTTTGTAACACCTTATATGGACCATAATACTTTGGTGATAATTTATTATCCTTAATATCTTGCTTGAGGGACATTTGTTTGTATGGTTGCATTCAAAGAAATACATAGTCGCCTACATCAAAACTTCTTTCACTGCAATGTTGAGTTGCATGTTGTTTAATTCTATTTTGCACCAAGGTGAGGTTATCCTTTAAGATTTTGAGAACTTGTTGTTGATGCTCGATGTGATCTTCCACTATTTTAACCTTAGAATTTTCTTTTAAATATGATGTGATGGACAATGGATGATATCCATAAAATGCCATAAATGGGGTAATTTTTTCTATAGTATGGAAGGAAGTGTTATACTACCATTCAGCCAGAGGAAAACAGTTGAACCATTGTATCTATTTATCAGATACAAAGCAACAAAGATATCCTTCCAAATATTTATTCACTATCTCAGTTTTCCCATCAGATTGAGGATGATAAGATGAGCTATGAACTAACTAACTACCCAAATATTCCACCTCTTGTACTCCAAAGAAATATTTGGATCTTTTTTCATATAATTGCTTCTCCTACAATAGTTTGAGCACCCTATCAACATGTTGAACATGATCCTTCCAAGACTTGTTGTATATTAGTATATCATCAATAAAATCTAACACAAATTTTCTGATTTGATGATATCCTGAACGAAGATCCGACTTGGTAAAGTAAATTGCTCCATGTAATTCATCCAATAATTCAGTAATCACAAGAATGGGAAATTTATCTTTAATGATAAGCTTATTGATCTCCCTATAATCTAGACATATTCACCATGATCCATCCTTCTTGTGTACCAATACCACTGGAGAAAAGAAAGAACTTTGACTAGGTTGAATTATACCAATCTTTAGCATTTATGCAACCATACGTTCAATTTCACTATTTTGGGCATATGGATATCTGTAAGGGGCGATGTTTGGGGGAACACTTCCTCGAATCTAATGAATAGCATGATCATGATCATGAATAGGTGGGAGGACTTTGGGAGTCTCAAATACCTTAGAATGATTATCCAAAATGTTTTGGAGATCTGGAGAAATAGATGATTTTGATGTGGGAAACGTATTGAACATAATTGTTCAATTACACCCCATTGTTATTTCTTTAGAATATTTTTACCAGTTTCTTTGTGATACCGCTTAATTCAACTTATTTTCCTTCCCAAAAAAAATTCAAGAATTTTTTTTGAAAATTAAAAGCTATCGTACCCAAATATTGTAGCCATTAGACTCCTAGTACAACATCTGCACCACCCATTGGAATGGAATCCATTGGACTATTCAAGACATATTCTCCCATGGACAACTTGATATTATGGCACTTTCTAGAGAAATTTATGGCTCCTCCATTTGAAACCATTACTTGACACTCTGGTGTTGTATATAGGAAGAAATTCAATTCCTTAGCTATCTTACAATGAACAAAATTATGGGTACTACCTGAATCAATCAACACTATTACCTTTTTCTTCCTGATATGTGCTTCTATATTAAGAGTTTAAGGAGTGGTACTTCCTGTTAATGCATTACAATATATGGTCAGATTCATTTATTCTTTCTCTAGGATTGGTTCCTAGTGTATATCCTCTTCTTTTGACATTTCTTGTTCCTTTTCTTGCTCCTCTTCCCCATCTATGTAAATTAATTTTTTCTCAGCACACTTACGACCTTTAGTGTATTTTCTATCACAATTGTAACAAATCTCTTTTTCTCTTTTTTCTTCCAATTTGTTTGGTGTCAACTTTGTAGGTGGTGAAAGGCTAGGAGCAACAATAGTTCCATGTTTATTTTTATGAGTGGTAGTCTTCCTTGTTGCCATAACTTTGCTTTCAATTTTTTCTGCCAACATGTATGCAATTAGGTTCCCAAAGGAAAACCTCATGTTGGATGTGATAATTTAAATTCCCTATGAATATTTCAATCCTATGCTTCTTTGGAATATCATTTACCATTATATTCAAATTTTAGAAGTTTTCAATGTGCTCTGGCATTCAACCCTTTTGTTTGAGATTTATCAATTGGCTAAAGAAGGTGTTTCTCTTTGTATCCTCATAACGCGCTATCATTTCCTCCATGAAAATTGACCAAGTGACAAGTTGTTTACAAGAACAAATCCCTCTATACCATACAAACTGGTTCGGTTCTAACTATAAAGATGCAATACATACCTTTTGTGTGTTTTGCACATTATGCAGATCAAAATATTTCTCCATCTGTAGTATGCATGTTACAGGATCCTTGCCATCAAAATTCCTTATATCTATCTTTGGAATATGTTCGGCCTTTAATTCAACATTAGATTCTATGAAATCATGATTAACATTACTTTTGTTCTCATCATGAGTTTCCTCTACTACATTTTTTTCCATTAGGAGACCTTTTTGTAGCAACTTTGTCGCACCTTCCTTCAAACCTTCCATGGCTTTCTTCAAATATTCCATGCCTTTATTCCAATATGATTCCATACCATCGATATCATCTTCCATGGCATAGATAAAACTATTTATCTTAGCTTCAGTCGTAGCCTTCAAATCACCCATCCAATTTTTCTTACTAGGTGTTTCTATTTTCTTGATTCAAGTCATTCTTTTTCTTGCTTGTAGCAGCTCGATTTGAAATCTGTTGTATCTCTAAAATTGTGGATCTCAAAGGTATAAAATCAAGATCTGAAGTAGCCCTCTACATCCTCTTTCCAATGCCACCAATTTGATTGAAATTTCATTCTCCAAGAAAGTGTTATGCGCAATCTCCCAAGATGAGCTCATTATATACTTTTTCAGTAGATTGAAATTGTACGAAGTTCCATGTCTCACTATTTTGAATTTTGGACCTAAAAACAATACATAGAAAAGTACATTTCGTCCTCTTTCTATAAATTCTGATGAAATTTCAGTCTGATCCTCAGAGAGTAAGTTATGATGATTTTTCCAAGGTCACCTATTAGGGATGTAATTTAGGAGCCCGCAAAAACCATAAATGTTCTGGATCATATCTCCGAAAATATAGTGAACCAAGATCTATAATTTGGGTCAAAGCTTCACCAAGGTTTCAGCTTATATGGGTTTCAATTTCAGACTATGAAACTTCGTAGAAAAAATATTATAGTGAAAAATTCCATGATGACCTATTTGAGATGGACTTTTCGGGCTTGCAAAAACCCTAACTTCCTCAAATCATGTCTTTGAACATATATCGAGACAAGATCTGAAATTTGGAACCAAGGTTCAAAACAATTTCGGCTCAAATAAGTTCTTTTTAGCTTTTGAAATGTCGTAGAAAAAAATTTATAGAGAAAAAATGTCACGGTGACTTGTTTGTAGTAGAAAAACCCTAGAATCCAAAGCCTCTGATACCAAATGTTATGAACCAACTGACAAAAATATAGAAAGGATATATCAATGACTTAGAAATTAGCCTCTTTGAGGGGGTAACGTCCTTTACATTACACAAATGAGAAATTCTTGGATGATACAAATGACAAGGCCTTAATTCTATATATAGGAGTCTAAGGGGTCATAATATAATTAGAGTAGACATAATAATAATAATGTAAAGGCACAACAATAACAATAGTGGGATCCTATGGGGCACTAATAATAATATGGGGACTACATGGTCACAACAATATAATTAGGGGGTTGCACTAATAACAATAAGGGGTTACAGTAGGAGTATAGGGACATTACACATTTATTGAGCTTTAATGTCAATTGAGAATTCCAAATACAACTAATCTATATTCTAGACAATAAGGTTAGTTTAATTTGGAAAACTATTCGAGTAAAGATCAAATAGACTCACTACATCTGTATTGAGGAAACATGGGAGTTGGACGATGATATGTGGGAATCATCCCTATGTTTTTTTCAAAGTTTTGATGTTGTAGATAGTTCATATTGTAATAGTAGAATATTCTCTTTATGTATGTGTTTTATGCATATTATAAGTTTATGTAGTTTTATTACTTATGTGGATTATTTATGTTGAGTATTCTTTTATGAAAATGCATTGACTTATTATCTTTTATAATAGTCATTGTGGAATTGAAACAACGAAATTCATGAGGTGATGAGGTGTTTTCCAATATATTAAATCTTTGATCAAACATAAGATTTAGTTGTGGTCTACTCTTTTATTTTATGTATAATAACGTCTCATTTTCACCCTCACTCGTACTTATAGAAATTGTTTCTGACACATTGAACTATTTCTCATATTGGTCACTTTCTAATTTCTTCATCACATTTTGATTCACTATTTTCATTAGATACTTCTTATGTTTCATATACTATTATATATATTTTTTAACATCCATGAGATTATTGGTACTACTAATTTGAGGGTTCACCTTAAAGAAATATGGGAGGATTAATTAGTAGTTTTATATTGGAGAATTTTTTCGGTTGATGAGCATACAACTTCCATATCATCATCAGTTATTATAGGAAGGATACAAAAATTACCTTTCGTAACGTTGGAACTTGGTGTATATCAAAGAATTGCTCCATTTCGACTATTCATGTTATAGTATCTTTACCATTAAGCTTTATCATATTAATTTTGGGAAATAAGTAGTCCCTTGGTGATAAGATCAATTCCCAATGATGTGGATGTTGGGATCATGAATGATCATGATCCTGAGATTCAATATTTGTGTTTCCAAATGATGTTCAAATATTCGCAATACGTAAGTGAGGTTCAACGCTATTTTTCATCTTATTTTAATGATTTACTTGAATCTCCATATCCATTCTTAGGAAAGTTCAAAAGAGAATGCTTTGCATGGAATTCATGGGACTTCGTAAACATTCCATTTTTTGATAAATCAATGTTTCTATTTCCCTTTTAAATATTTCTTGGGAACATGGGAAATCGACAAGTTTCAATGTACAACTACTCATTTCATCAACTTGGTTCATAAATTGGGATAAAAAAAATTCGATGAATACACTTTATCTAGATGCCAAGTGTCATATTTTAGGAGTAGTAATTATTGTAAAACCATTTGTTGTTGGCATTATGGCACATGTTTGGTGATATGGCACAGGTGTTGTCCTTGGTGGCAACTCTCCTTGGTAACAGATCTCATTTCAGCCATTCAGAGAGAAGAAAAAGACATATACGCAGGTTAATCTAAACAAAGACGCATATACACACGAGTTATACATTGAAAAAGCACGTATATGTTGGGGATCATAATTTTGGTCCATGGTAGTTAGTCCTTGGGATTTGAACCTATGTTTTGGAACATGGCGTCTCGACAGATGTGTTGATCCTTAGTTTTTGGTTCATGGTATTGAAATGTTATGGTTTTGGACCATGGTATTGAGGAAGGCCTAAGACTATAAAAGAGGAAGGAGATCATGTGGCAAATGATCATCCACATTATTATTGAATATCTGATAAAGTGCTAGAGCCGGTATATTGGTAATTGGGCTGTGATGCAGACCTGGATCTGAATGAAGGAGGAACCTTAGCGCAAAAGGAAGGATAAGTTCTATTCATGGGTCATAATCTTTAAGCTTGAATGATAATATCTTTAAATGATTTTGATCTGCTAGATGTGGCGCCTGCTTGATCTATAAGTCTGATAATCTGGGTTAATTAGTGATTGTATATCTGAAAGAGTGAATTATCCTTTATAGATCTATACGCAGGTTCAATGAAGTGAAGGTGTGTATACACGCAGGTTCAATGAAGTCATAACACGTATACGCAGGTTGTTTCATACGTAGAAGCGTATGCACAAATATTTCATGCTGATAAAGTAGCATATATGTTTTAAATTGTGATCTTGCTGCTTCTATTCATTGTTGTTGTGTGGTTTCTGGTACTGTGTTTTGAGTACAGCTGTTAGAGAGATATCTACTTGATTTAGATCTAATTGGTGAAAGGTGATTGGTTGAAGGAGAAATTCTTAATGGTTGATTGATGCTCATGGATCCAGTCTGAAAATTTATGAAACGTGGTCCCTAGAAGAAAGAGAAGGTTGTACCCTTCTGTAGGATAGCACCTACGTACTAGTATCTTGGCTAGTGCAAGAGCTAAAGGGGGTTGTAGCTCCCTTCCAGGAGAAGCTGGAAAACGAGAGAGAGTTGTAGCTCTCTGCAGGTTGCAGCCTGCATACTGGTAAAGGACTGCACCAGTACATTGTAAACAGAAGTTTCTAATTAAAGAAAGATAGAGACGAATTGCAGCAGGTGGTTTTCACCCACATTGGGTTTCCACCTTATATCTTCTGTTCTTGTGTGTGATTGTCTTTCCGCTCTGTTTTACTATCTCTGGTTACTGGTTATTTGATTCTACATCACAGATTAACAATAATCATCAGAAAGTTCAAGTAAATTAAAAGTTTTCTTTGTATACGCGAGTTTCCTTCTAAATAGTTGTGTATATATGTGGGTTTAATTAACTGAAGTAGCGTATGCAATTTGGCTTTAGAAAAGGAATATTTAACCTGAAAATACAGATGTACCCCCCCTCTCAGTATTATTTCCAACAATTGGTATTAGAGCAGGTCCTTCTAAAGGAGCTTGATTGCTTGAAGGAAGATCTTTCATCATGAGAAACTACGAGAGGGAAGCATCAATCAGGCCACCGGTTTTGATTGGACAAACTTCGTATACTGGAAGGTAAGAGTTACTACCTATCTTTAATCTCTGGGTACTGAAGTCTGGGATATCATAGAAACAGGGTATACTTTTCCAGCATCAACTCCCACAGATCCGGTTGAGAAGAAGAAATATGAAACGAATGCAAAGGCGGTCAATACTCTATTGGGTTGTCTATCACAATCTGAATTTGTCAA
>APFE030666467.1:227116-296040 GCA_000404065.3 Pinus taeda | reverse complement strand
CAAAAGGATCAGCAGATAGCAATCTTTATTTAAAAATTGAAAATGCCAAATTGTTAATACTTGTTGTGTATGTAGATGACATTATCTTTGGCAGCAATGAAGAAGCTATGAGTCAAAGCTTTGCCTTGGTGATGCAGAAAGAATTCGAAATGTCTTTGCTTGGAGAACTAACATACTTTATTGGATTGCAAATCCAACAAAATGAAGGCGGGATCTTCTTGTCCCAAACCAAGTATCTTAAGCAGAATTTGAAGAAATATGGCATAGAAGATGCAGAACCAGTATGTACCCCCATGGTAACAAGATGCAGCCTCAGTGCAAATGATGAATCAGCAGCAGTGCATCAACCAACCTACAGGTCTATGATTGGAAGTCTACTTTATTTGACAGGTACTCGACCAGACATCATGCATGTAGTAGGAATAGTTGGAAGATTTCAGGCAAATCCAAAGGAAACTCATCTTCAGGCAATGAAGAGAATTTTCAAATATCTTCAGGGAACTCAAAACTATGCCTTATGGTATTCTAGTGATACAGATCTCACACTTCATGCTTATACAGATGCAGATTGGTCTGGAAGCGTTGATGACATGAAGAGTACAAGTGGTGGTGCACTCTTTATGGGTTCCAGATTAGTATCTTGGTTTAGCAAGAAACAGAGTTCGATTTCTTTATCTACAGCTAAAGCAGAATATGTGGCTGCTACATCTTGTTGCACCCAACTTCTATGGATGATGCAGACTTTGTAGGATTTTCAAATCACTTGTACACCACCTATCTCCATCTTATGTGATAATACAAGTGCAATTAGCATTTCAAAGAACCCAGTCATGCATTCAAAGACCAAGCACATACTAATCAAGTATCACTTTCTCTGGGAACAAGTGTTGGAACAAAAGGTTAAATTGGAGTATGTTCCTTCTAAGGAACAAGTTGCTGATATTCTGACCAAACCACTACCCAAGGAAACTTTTGAATATCTCAGATAGAAGCTGGGAGTTGTTGATGTATCATATTGCTGTTAAATCTTGTTTGTTTCAGAGAAAAATGGGTGTACGCATGTTGGATGAGGAGGATCCACGTACATACGTTGGTTTGTCCAGAGAAAGTCGCGTATATGGAGGCTTGATGGATATCAGAAGGAGCAGGCTCTCGTTGAAGATATTCTGATGTGGGTCTAACAGAGACCATCTAGCACAGGTTCATGGGGAGAAGATAATCTTCTAATAATGCATTCTTGGAATTATCTTAGAAGCTTTTGATTCTAGTTCATAGTTGTTGTTGATTTCAGGTGGAACAGAGCCAGAGGGAGAACAAAAGGAAATCTTGGTGGCTGATCTGAATGGTGATTGACATTTGTTGCTGCTATCAGTTGTTGGTGACTTTCATAAGTCATATATTTCGTCTCTATGTCATGTATCTCTTTCTTATATGGTGTCAAGGTCATTTAACAACCTATATTGGTTTCCCCACTATGCCTGGGATGAAGATGTAATATATTTGGTCATCATATGTAAATTTATGATGTATTCCCACTTGGTTAAGTAGATGATCCCCACTTGGTTGGGTGATAGATGTGTCTGGTGAATCTTTTGGTGATAGGAAGGTCTTGTATGACGTATAAGTCTTGGTTCTTCTTGAAGAACATTTTTTTTGCAGATCTTGCCTTTAGTCAGGGGGAGCATGGTCAGCTCAGCAGAACAGAAGATTTCAGCATGTACTCAGGGGGAACACAACCCTTTGCCCTTGATGACAAATGGGGAGAGATCTTGGTGTTGCCATCAAGTCCAAAGGGGGAGATTGTTGGCATTATGGCACAGGTTGGTGCTACGGAAGAGGCGTTGTCCTTGATGGCAACTCTCCATGGTAACAAATCTCAGTTCATCTACTCAGAGAGAAGAAAAAGACATATACGCAGGTTAATCTAAACAAATATGCGTATACACATGGGTTATACGTTGAAAAAGCGCGTATATGTTGGGGATCATAATTTTGGTCCATGGTAGTTAGTCCTTAGGATTTGAACCTATATTTTGGACCATGGCATCTCGAAAGATGTGTTGATCCTTAGTTTTGGGTTCATGGTATTGAAATGTTATGGTTTTGGACCATGGTATTGAGGATGGCCTAAGACTATAAAAGAGGAAGGAGATCATGTGGCAAATGATCATCCACATTATTATTAAATATCTGATAAAGTGCTAGAGTTGGTATTTTGGTAATTGGGTTTTGATGCAGATCTAGATCTGAACGAAGGAGGAACTTAGCGCAAAAGGAAGGATAAGTTATATTCATGGGTCATAATCTTTAAGCTTGAATGATAATATCTTTAACTGATTTTGATCTGCTAGATGTGGTGCTTGCTTGATCTATAAGTTTGATAATCTGGGTTAATTAGTGATTTTATATCTGAAAGAGTGAATTATCCTTTATAGATCTGTACGCAGGTTCAGTGAAGTGAAGGCATGTATACACGCAGGTTCAGTGAAGTCATAACACATATACGCAGGTTGTTTCATGCGCAGAAGTGTATACATGCATCTTTCAGGCTGATAAAGTAGCGTATATGTTTTAAACTGTGATCTTGTTGCTTCTGTTCATTGCTATGTTCTGGGTTCTGTTTTGGTGTGTGGTTTCTGGTATTGTGTTTTGAGTACAATTGTCAAAGAGATATTTACTTGATTCTGATCTAATTGGTCAAAGGTGATTGGTTGATGCAGAAATTCTTAATGAATGATTTATGTTCATGGATCTAGTTTGAAAATTTATGAAACGTGGTCCCCGGAAGAAAGAGAAGGTTGTAGCCTTCTGTAGGCTAGCACCTACGTACTAGTATCTTGGCTAGTGCAAGAGCTAAAGGGGGTTGTAGCTCCCTTCCAGCAGAAGCTGGAAAATGAGAGAGAGTTGTAGCTCTTTGCAGGTTGCAGCCTGCGTACTGGTAAAGGACTACACCAGTACATTATAAACAAAATTTTCTAATTAAAGAAAGATAGAGACGAATTACAGCAGGTGGTTTTCACCCATATTGGGTTTCCACCTTATATCTTGTGTTCTTGTGTGTGATTGTCTTTCTGCTATGTTTTACTGTCTCTGGTTATTGGTTATTTGACTCGGCATCATAGATTAACAATCATCATCAGAAAGTTAAAGTAAATTAAAAGTTTGCTTTGTATACGCGGGTTTCCTTCTGAATAGTTGCATATATACGCAGGTTTAATTAACTGAAGTAGCATATACAATTTGGTTTTAGAAAAGGAATATTTGACCTGATAATACTGATTCACCCCCCCCATCTTAGTATTATTTCCAACATTTGCCACAAGAGAAAATTAATAATACTCCATTTTCCCCCTCTTTATCAATTTTTTAAATCATTAAAAGGATATCTTCCAATCAAATGTGATTCCAATTGCAAGTTACACACATTCGAAACCTTGATTTGGAGATTGTTTTGAGCCTAATGTTTCTCCTAGCGTATCTCTATAATTTTAGTATTTTTGAATTTACAAATTTCTTAAGTGCTATGTGGATATATCTTCTATGTAATACCATAAGTTTAGCCAAAATTTTATGTGCCAACTAAATGTTATGATAAATTACCGAAACTTGTTGATTCTAGTCTCTTTCCAAAGAATGAAGTTAAATGGAATTACACATGTTCAATATTTCATATATACTTAAAAAAAATCTAAAATATTATGCTCTGTATTCTTTCCAAAGTAGCTAAGAGCACTCACTTGAAAGTTTTCAGCTTCAAATATGACATTTCAAGAAAGAACACCTATGTTAATCCATCAAAAAGGTCCCTTGTAAAACCCTTGAAAGTGAATTATATTTCTATTTTATATTAGTTTGGTTGGCTACATCCTTTAAATATAATTGTACATTTGTGTCTCCTATACAGAGATATACAGAAACATATGCAATTGAGGCCTAGTTTTAGGATAACCTCCTCTTACCGTATGAATTAAGTTGTTGTAATATGATCTTTCCCCCTTGAAGTGGACATCTATTTCCAATGGAAAAATAAGAACTTTTTATTAAGATAGTAAAAAGTTACATGTTCACTTGCCATAAGGAATTCATCCTATCAATCACCTAAGTGGATCCCAAAAATATGGGCTCCATATAAACCAACCCTATGATCATCCAATATCGAGAAAAATTTCCTCCTCATGAGAGGAGAGAGGACCAAAAAATATAATTAAGTCCATCATATCTCACACACACACGCACACAGATATATATATATAACAATATATATATATATATATATATATATATATATTAATATATATATATATATATATATATATATATATATATATATATATATATATATATATATATATATTATATATATATATAGATATATATAGATATATTATATATATATATATATATATTCAATAACTTGGCAAAACTAAAATTTTTGCCAAGAGTACATGAAAACAAAAAATAGTCTAAAATCATATATAAATAAAACTATAAATACATGTATCATAGCTCAAAAAATGGAGGATGCTGGTATGTTTGAAAATATCGTCTATTGACTCGCTAACCTGCTATAATTCATAAGCCTATTACACACCCTACATAGAAAGCAGGTCCTAATCAACATGTTTCTCCTTGTAAATGTGCAACATGTAATGAAATCAAAGGACTGTTTTAAACAAAATATTTCATCAATAATATGAGACTAAGTATGGGAGTGACATATTTGGACAATATTAAACAAATTGATAACATTGAGTGAATCTCCAAAAACTTGGAGACAATGGCATTCATTTTCCAAGGCCCAACATAGAAGAAGATTAAAGGATAGTAGCTCAAGGACATTGTTTGTTCCTATTTTAGACAAACTTTTCATCTTAGGGTAGTTATTCATCAAGTTTTTTTTATCGTTTTCAAGGCATTTGTTTCATAAGATTTGGTATCAGAGGCTACAACTATATGATTTTTATTCAATTAAGACAACTTGCATTCCTTTCTATAATATTTTTATGAGATATCTTCGATACTAAAATTTTGAGAAGAATTGAGAAAAATATCAAGTTATAGCTAGTCAAAATTTCAATTTTTGGCTCATTAAATTTTCAGGAATGTAGCCTGTGAATGATATGGTTTGCGAATAATCTTGAAACCAATGTTAAAATAGTAATCTTGGAGTTTTATCTATATGATTTGATATGGGAGGTTTGAGGTAGTAAAAGTTGTTGGAGGATAATGAGAAATAGTGTAATACATTTTGATGGGTCCAGCCCACCCTTGTCACACTACCCAAGGTTAATGATGCATGAATAAATGAAACGTAATGATGGAAAGTAGATTATATGTAATTTTGATTCATCTGGAAGTTGATTGTAATGATTTTGATTTGGTTTTGGAGTTTGCACTTATGATTGGTACCTTATGCTTCAATCGATGGACAAGTGTCCACCTTTGGGATTGTCAACCCCGCCTTGCTATGGGAGATCAAACCCTAATGAAAGTCGTTTGCATGCACATTTGTTGAGTTTGATAGCACTACATTTTTGGTATGTCTTGGTTGTTTCTGAGTAATTTTTCTGTTGTTACTGTGCTATGGTTTGGTGCTTGACCTGAAAGTTTTGTCCTCCATCTGTTATGAAACTCTGTTACAACTGTTAGTTTCATTACATTGCTTTAGCTACACTTGTTCTTGTGGACTGTTGTGAAACTGTAGTTTGTTGGTTAAACTGTGTGTTTTCTCTGTATGTGATTCCAATGTTGGTTGTTTGTTGGATAATGTGATTCTTTCCAGGCTCGAATCTTTATAGGTGACAATTGTTGAGTCTCTAGTCATCTTCCCTCAGTTTCGAACAAGATGTGGTTGCAATTCTTGGCTTTGGATTCTTCAGCATTGCAAGGGTAAGTTCTCTGTTTCTATGTTGTTAGTTTTCTCCTCTTTTCCCTTAATTGACTGATGCTTTTGCTCCTCTGCGAGCAGGGTAACCTTAATGAATTGCCATGGCCGCAACTTGCCTCTACCAGGTAATTTTCGAACCCGGGTTTTATTCTTCCTTCTGTTCTTGACTTACTATGCTGCTCAATGCTCACAAGCTTTGATTAATGGTTGTCATTGCAGATATAATGACCCGAAGCGCCTCAGAATCCGGTTGTTCAAGTCTCCGGCTAGACTTGGGTAGAGTCACTTTTTGTTCTTCTTGTCATTTGCATTCAACATTGTAGGCTTGGGTTATTGTAATTCCTGTTTCAAAAATTTCTTAAGCCATCGACTGTATGAAGTCTCAAGCCGTTGGCTTGCACAATTGTTGTTGTTAGTTAACAGTTGTAGGTTCGGCCTTAGGGTTTCTAGGCCCGCACGTTATGTTACCTCAAACTTGTAATATGTTATGGAATGGATTGTATAATTATTGAGACAAGATTTTGAAACTATGTATGACTGAACAAAGATATTCTTGTGTTTATTTTATAAATAAAACAATGGTTTTACTCTTCAGGCATACCTAGGTATTCTTCTTGGTTTTCTGTTTGTTAATGCTTGTGCCTTGTTTGTATTTTAATGCTCGAGATATTCGGCTTGTCCTTGTTTCCTCAGTGTTCATATGCTTGTTATGTTCAGGGTCTGTAGGTCTTGTTTCTGCAACACGTTCTTGAGTTTTGTCTGCAATTCATCTAGTTTTGTAGGCCCGCTTGAACCAATGCAATTCGAAATACATGTATGTGTATATGCTTATAGAATATAATAATGACTAGAATTTTATTGTTAATGGAAATCAACAGAATGACATGTAGATAGTTAAACAGTCACAAGATGTTGGAAAGAAACGTCTATGTGCTCAGAGATATATTTCATTATCTTTTTCACTCACTTTTCCAAAAACGTTGAACCCCACAATTGTGTTATGTTCCTGTTTTAAAATGATTGTAAGGAACTTTTTGTATGGAATTGTTTTCTTCCAACTGTTGTTGGTTAAATTTTGTTGGTTACATATGTTTAGTTCTAGGAACTATTATTGTCTTACAGTATTATTATGAAAATAAAACTAGTTACTTATAACAAGTATCCTAATTAATCCTTGACCTTCCTACATACTATTCTTTATTAAATTAAACAACATAAACAAATAAATAAACAAAAACAACCAGATTGTTCACTCAACAAATTCCTCTTCTATCTTCTTCAGAGACCAAACAACCTCTCCTTTCGTCTTGACCTGTCAGCTAGATGCTCCTGCATTAGGCTCCCAGGGTAAGAAAAATTCATGGCTCTATTCCATGAGCTCGTCCACAGAATAACCAACGTTCTGTATTTGTGTCGCGTCGAGCCATGAACTATCCTCAATTGGATAGTCCTTCCAGTTGACAAGGTATCACAAATACTCTTTCCTATGAGTCCTCTTAGCTACCTGTGTGTGGAGAATCTTCTCGATCTCATGCGGTTGAGCCAAAGGCATGTGCCTCATCCAAGAACTATCTCCAACTTGGGTGTCCCGTTCAGGCTATACCACATTTTTTTCCTCTAGGTTGGTAGTATACAGGAACAGGTCTAACACATTGAAAATAGGTGACATGCCTATATCAGGTGGCAACTGTATCTCATAAGCATTGGCTGAGAATTTACGCAAAATATTGTAGGGACCAATCTTTCTGAATGTTATCTTGTTATACGCACCCTTAGGAAATTGTTCTGTGCATAAGTGTGTAAGGACTTCATCACCTATATTGAATTGGACTTCTTGCTGCTTTAAATCTATTTGTTGTTTATATTTCTGCATGTTGTCCTACAACTTTAGTTTCACCTATTCGCGTAGTTCACTCATCGCTTCAGCAAAATCTTCCCCATCAACACGTCTCCTCTCCATCTTTCCGAGATCCCGCAATTCATGTATTCCACGAGGATGCATGCCATACAGGATTTGAAATGGACTATATCCAGTGATGTGGTTGGGTGAATCGCTATAAGGAAATTCTACCTGAGCGAGAGAATGATCCCATAACCGTGAATTTTGCCCAGTCAAACTCTGTTACAAGTTTCCCAAACTCCTATTCACCACTTTTGTTTTCCCATCAGTCTATGGATGATATGCAGGACTGAAGTTAAACTGTGTGTCCAACATCTTCCATAGGGTGCGCCAACAGTGTCCCATGAATTTTATGTCCCTGTCAAAAACAATAGATCTGGGTAGGCCATGTAATCTAACAATCTCCATGAAAAATAGGTGAGCTATGTCAGTGGCATCACTAGTTTTTCAACAAGGGATTAAATGCACCATTTTCGAAAACCTGTCTAGCACCACCATCACTAAGTCATAACCTCACTATGTTCTAGGCAGTCCTAAGACAAAGTCAATGCTGACTGAGTCCCATGGTCTACTTGTAACATGTAGTGGTGTGTAAAGTCCAGTGCTTTGACTATGTCCCTTCACTAGTTGAAAGACTTTACTCCTATTCACATATCGTTGTACATCCCTTCACATTCTTGGCCAATAATAGAAGTGTCTGAGCTAATCCAAATTTTTGTTTATGCCGAAGTGTCCGACTCGACCCCTGCTATGCTTCTCCCATATAATATTTTCTGTCATCGAACAATCAGGAATGCATAATTGTCCCACTCTAAATAGTAGTTCCTCCTACAAGTTGTAGTCCAACCATCGAATTTTGTTCCTCAATATGGGATTTTGATAGGCTTCAAAGGCCTCTTTAAAATCTGTGTCGATCTGGTACAAATATTTCAAGTGCTCAAAACCCAACACCTATATTGTACTTTCCTGTAAGAGCAAGGCTCCTCTGCTCAATGCATCCACCACCTTATTAGCCTACCCGCTGATGTGTTTCAGCACAAAGGTGAAACTCTGTAAATACTCCACCCATTTGGCATTCTTGTGGTTCAATTTGTGTTGTTACATTATATATTGCAGCACTGAACTATCAGAAAATAACACAAACTCATTCCCTAGCAGATAGTGTCTCCAATGCTTTAAAGCTTAGATGAAAACATAAAATTCCTTGTCATATGAGGAATATTTCTACCTGCTTTCATTCAATTTCTCACTGAAAAATGCAACAGGTTTGTCTTCTTGGCCGAGTATAACACCAATGGCTATACCACTTGCATCGCATCGAACCTGGAAAATATTATTAAAATCTAGTAACCTTAGGATCAACCTTTCTGTAATTTTCCACTTTAGTAGCTGAAAGTTGTTCTCTCCTGCCTTGGTCCAACAAAAAGGCTAACTAGCCTTTTTTATGGTCTCCAGCATAGGCGTGCAGATTTCACTAAAATTTCTTATAAACTTGCAATAAAATCTCACCAACCCATGAAAACTACGTACCTCAAATAAGCTTTTCGGTGATGGCCAATTAACGATTGCTGCAATATTTTCTGGATCCATCTTCAATTCATTTTCTGCAATTACAAAGCCCAAATAAACTAGTTCTCTTTGTAGGAAAGTATATTTTTTCATGTTTATCAGTAGTTTATTCTGCTACAATTTCTCTAGAACTCTTAGAACATGTTGAAGGTGCTCTTCTTTAGTCCTGCTGAAAATCAATATGTCATCAAGGTATACTATCACAAACTTGCCAATAAACTCTTTCAACATTTCATTCATCAGTCTCATAAAAGTACTAGGATCATTACTCAAACTGAACGGCATGACCAGCCATTCATACAACCCTTCATTAGTCTTCAAGGTTGTCTTCCACTCATCTCCTTCTCTGATCCGGATCAAATGATAGACATTCTTCAGATCAATCTTCATCAAATATGCTGCCCCACTTAAACAATCCATCATATAATCCATCCTTGGTAGGGGAAACTTGTACCTAATGGTGATTTTGTTGATGGCCCATGAGTCTATGCACATCTGCCATTCTCCTCCTTCCTTGGGAGTGAGAACTATTGGTACTGCACAAGGGTTTAAACTTTCCCTTATCATCCCTTTATCTAGAAACTCCTGCACCTGTCTCCTCGTCTCTTCATTATCTTTGGGGCTCATCTGATATTCTGCTTTATTTGGTAAGCTTACTCTGGGTATGAAATGAATATGATGACCGATGCTTCTTTTGTGAGGAAACTAGTCTGGCAAATCATAAACTTCAATGTCCTCAAATTCCTATAGCATCGCTTGAATTTCTGTAATAAATTTAGACATTTCTCTGTGCAACAACACTATCTTTGCCCTCCTCACAATAGCATAATTCACTTCGTTTTCCTCGATCTGTTTCACAACTTGTTTTCCACCTACTAACAACGCTTTTGTCCCGCTTGCTTTCGTTGTATCTTCTTCCTTGATGGGTACAAGCATATGCTTGACTCCATCTTTAAAAAAATTGTAGCAATCCGTCTTCCCATCATGCACCACCTTATGGTCATACTGCCATGGTGTTCCCAACAGTATATGACACACGTCCATTAGCATAATATCGCATATAACTTTTTCCTTGTACTTGCCAATGTGAAATTCGACCTCACACTATTCGTTAACCAATAGCTGGTGGCCTTTCTGCATCCACGACACCTTATAAGGGGTGGGGTGCTTAAGCCACTTCAATCCTAGCTTCTCCACCATCTTGGTGGTAACCAAATTATCTGTACTCCCACTGTCTATGATCAACTTGTAGCACTTTCCGTGTGATTTGCAAACTGTCCAGAAAAGTGCTTTCTGTTGGGCTGCTCAGCCGTTTCCTTGGTTGGCTTCAACAATACTTTGTTTAGAACCAAGGCCTCCCCCATTTCTGCTAGATTTTCTACTTCTTTGGGTAGTGCCTCAGCTTACTCAGGCTGTGCAACAAATGTTCCCCTTTGGCCAGCTTGCTCTACTTCAGGGAATTTAAAAGATCTGTGCCCCCTCTTGTGGCACCTATAGCATTGGAAATTAGCTCCTCTACCTCAGCCATTCCCTCTTCCTCGCTGATATGGCCTACACCCTCTAGTGCTATCTCCTTTCTCTACTCTTCCTAAAGCCTTGGAGCTGCTACCCTCCTCGCTATTACTGGCAATTTTCCCTCTGCCATAGGACTATCCTCATCCTCTACTGTTTCCCCATCCTCTCCTATTATTTTGTTTTCTATTAATCTTTTCTTCAGCCTTTACAACACTCTGATAGGCTTCCTCTGTGTTTCTCAGGGAAAGAATACTGATTTCATCTAGTATTTCCAACCCCAAACCATTTACGTATCTTGCTATCTTCTCCGGAGTGTCATCAGTATAACCAGCCCTCAAGTTCACCTAGTAGAATTATTTTGTATACTCCTTTACTATCATGCCTTTCTGTCTTAAATTCTGCACTTATCGGTAAAGTGCAACATGATAATCCTTAGGCAGAAATCTTTCTTTCAGCTTCGCCACCATCCTTGGCCACTTCTTTATCGATAGCTTATTCATTCTCCTTCTCTCTACTTGGACACTATCCCACCACAGGGTAGCATGTCCCTTAAATTTGGTTGCAGTGAACCTGAATCTTTGGTCCTCGTTGATCTCTTCACTTTCAAAATACTTATCCCACTTGCTTATCCAATCTAGTAGAGCTTCTGTGGACAGACTTCCATTATAGTTAGGAATTTTTGGTTTTGGCTTGTTGCTGGCCAACAACACTAACCTCAAAAATCTTATCTCTAGTTCTTCCTCATATGATCCGTCTGTAGTAACTACTTCTTCCTCCTCGCTATCATCTTTGTGTTCTGGATCTCTTCTCCTTCCTGCCTCCACTGCCTTTGAATAAGCAGCAAGGGTCCTTATTTCTTCCCTCAATCCTTCGTATGCTGCTTTGTACACACCTCTCCCATGTCCTCACCTTCCAACCTACATATCCTTCCTCTTTCAACTTCCTACTTTGATACCACTTGATGGGTCCATCCCACCCTTGTCACACTACCCAAGTTTAATAAAGCATGAATAAATGAAATTTAATGATGGCAAGTAGATTATATGTAATGTTAATTCATCCGACAGTTGATTGTAATGATTTTGATTTAGTTTTGGAGTCTGCACTTATGATTGGTACCTTACACTTCAATCGATGGACAAGTGTCCACCCTTGCGATTGTCAAACCCACCTTGGTATGTGAGATCAAACCCTAACACAAGTCATTTGCATGCAAATTTGTTGAGTTTGAGAGCTCTACGTTTTTGGTATGCCATGGTTGCTTCTGAGTGATGTTTTTACTGTTACTGTGCTCTGGTTCAGTGCTTGACATGAAAGTTTCATCCTCCATCCAGTATGAAACTCTGTTACAATTATTAGTTTCATTATGTTGCTTTAGCTGCACTCATTCTTGTGGGTTGTTGTGAAACTATAGTTTGTTGGTTAAACTATATAGTTTCTCTATATGCGATGGAAATGCTGGTTGTTTGCTCGATAATGTGATTCTTTCTGGGCTTGAATATTTCTAGGTGACAATTGTTGAGTCTCTGGTCATCTTCCCTCGATTTCAAACAGGATGCGGTTGCAATTCTCTGCATCGACTTCTTCAGCGTTGCAAGGGTAAGTTATCCAGTTCTATGTTGTCATTTGTCTCCTCATTTCCCTTAGTTGACTGATGTTTTTGCTCCTCAGCAAGCAGGGTAACCTTAATGAACTACCATGGCCACCGCTTGCCCTTGCCAGGTAATTTTTAAACCCAGGTTTTATTCTTCCTTTTGTTCTTGACTCACTTTTCTACTCAATACTCACGAGCTTTGATTAATGGTTTTCGTTGTAGGTATAATGACCTGGAGGGCTTCAGAATCTAGTTGTTTGAGTCTCTGGCTAGACCCAAGTAGAGTCTTTCTGTGTTCTTCTTGTCATTTTCATTCAACTCCGTAGGCTTGGGTTATTGTAGTTCATGTTTCAAAAGTTTCTTAAGCCATCAACTGTATGAAGTCTCAGGCCATTGGCTTACATAGTTGTTCTTGTTAGTTAATAGTTGTGGGTTCAGCCTTAGGGTTTCTAGGCCCACACATTATGTTACCTTGAACTTGTAATATGTTATGGCATGGACTGTATAATTCTTTGAACAAGATTTTGAAACTGTGTATGACTGAACAAAGATTTTCTCATGCTTATTTTATAAATAAAACAATTGTTTTACTCTTCAGGCATACCTGGGTATTCTTCTTGGTTTTCTATTCGTTAATGCTTGTGCCTTGTTTGTATTTTAATGCTCGAGATATTCGGCTTGTCCTTGTTTCCTCGATGTTCATATGCTTGTTATGTTCAGGGTCTGTAGGTCTTGTTTCTGCAACATGTTCTTGAGTTGTGTCTATAATTCATCTGGTTTTGTGGGCCTGCTTGGCCCAATACAATTCGAAATACATGTATCTTTATATGCTTATAGAATAGAATAATGAATAGAATTTTATTGTTAATGGAAATCAACAGAATGACATGTAGATAGTTAAACAGTCATAGGATGCTGGAAAGAAATGTCTATGTGCTCAGAGATATATTTCATTAGCTTTTTCACTCTCTTTTCCAAAAAATTCGAACACCACAATTGTGTTATGTTCCTCTTTTAAAATGATTGTAAGGAATTGTTTTCTTCCAGCTGTTTTTGGTTACATTCTGTTTGTTACATATGTTTAGTTCCAAGAGCTGTTATTGTCTTACATTATTATTATTGAAATAAAACTAGTTACTTATAACATTTATCCTAATTAATCCTTGACCTTCCTACGTACTGTTCTTTATTAAATTAAACAACATAAACAAACAAACAAACAAAAACAACCATAGTGTTCACTCAGCAAATTCCTCTTCTGTCCTCTTCAGAGACGAAACAACCTTCCCTTTCATCTTGACCTATCAACTAGATGCTCTTGCATCACATTTGGTCAATTTTTTTGGTTCTTATTCATTATAATTTAGATAAATAGTGCATGGAATATAGAGTATGACTAATTTTGAAATCGATTTGAAAAGTGTCATCTAAGAATTTTTGCTATAAGCTTTTTCAATGATATTTTAAACTATAAAATTATCATAATATTGAGATAACATAACTATTTACATCTGGGAAAATTTTCATATGTTTACTCATTATACATTATGAGATATATCTTCTAGGGATTAAGGTTTTCTACTCGTCCTAAAATTATTCTTAACATTTTCATTTTTCACATTTTTTCTATAATTCTTTTGCAATGATTTTTTTGAAGTTTAACAAGTCATATCAAATTACTACAAGCTGAAATTTAAAACTTTTAAGACATATTTTTTTTTTTATCCATATCAAGGAAAGGTTCAACCATGAAGACAATGTCCAAATTAGAGTTTTAAAGGCGCATAACTTACGAGCGGCATAACTTTAGATTTGAGGATATACTTTTCGTGATTGAACATTTTTGATAAGGATGAGTAGTATTTATTTTCCATATCGGAATGGTTTTTTACAAAGGATTCTATTGGTACTCCTCATAAAAACTCATACATGACATCTAAAGGAAGTGAATACTTAGAAAATACTAACCATGTTAAAAGACCAAGTTGATCAAATACATGGTAGTATGTTGAAACAAGTGGATTTATGATGTTCTCATCAATACCTTATAAAGAAAATGCAATATCAAACTAGAAATATGATGATCAACTAAGGAATTCCATATAATCCATTCTCTTAGAAATGTTATCTAAATTGGATATGGAGATATAAGGAAGTAATGAAAATAAGGAGAAAAAATTCTTTTAAAATCAAACACATATGGGGAATATCAAATATTGAATCTCAGAATCATGATCATTCATGAGACAAAGATTAACATGATCATGGATCCAAGTTGGAACAAAATAACTACTCCATTTTGAAGACAAATGTGAGAAATGTTGATCATAAGGATCCTATTACATGGATATTCTAAGTTAAGAAATTATTTTATTTAAACCAAGTGTCGACATTTGAAAAGGTAATTACTGAATCCTTGTATTCAAAAAGTGATCAATTTGTATCATGCCAATGACTTTGTGAATGAATAAAAGCTTTTTGTTTCTACATATTCGATATTTGTAGATGAATTTATAACACATTATGGTGATAAAATAAATTCATTATTTAGTCAAATGATAAGTATTCAAAAAAAAAGTTCCTACTACAAAGCATATTCAGTAATTCCAAAAACTAAGCCTTAAGGTAAACAATATTCCAATGAATAATCTATTTAATATCTTAATGAGAACTTTTAAGGAAAGGATCCAAATGAAGTGTGTCTCTTTGAACCTAAATTGCTAGAACATGGTTTTGTCCTAAAAAAGAATATTGAAGCTAAAAAATATGTGTACTAGAAGAGTGGTCACTAAAAATTATCAAGAGCACCATACTCTCTCTTTGAACCTAATGCAGATAAGGTTGAGTCCTTAGCAAATGGATTTAAGATGAGAAATTGTTTCTGATTCAATTATGGTAGAAACTAAAATAAGGGACACAAATGTAGTGATAAGAAATTATTTTACGTAGGTTGTGAAGAGGAAGAAGATCAAGAATTGGAACCATCATAAGATTTAGAGATAGAATGGACTATTCCAACAAAATATTTGTTGGAATAGGGAATTACAAGGGGGGAGGGGGTAAATAAGTAATAGTGAAGTTCTTTAAATTTTAATTATAAATCTTTAACTCTTTACACTATGGTTAGTTACTTGTGAGAGCTTTCATACAAAATCAAAATTATAAAAAATATACTACATTCACATGTACATACAATCCATCACATGAGAAACATACACTTATTTACATAAGTATTTTTACATGGAAACCCAAAGGGAAAAAACCACCAATTTGTTTTTTATTATGATGTAAATTAAACACCAAATTAATTACATCAATTTGTTTGTGAGAACCCACTCACAGGGGGCATCAAACCCCTTAACATATTGATCACCTACTTGCCAAGAGGCCCCAACCTCTTATGAATGTAGGCCACCACTTGCTCTAGCCAATTTTCTACCTTTCATGCAATTTTCAAAATGAAAATAGAGGAAATTACCTATACAAAGAAATAAAAATCAGATTCAATATAGTATTATGATTATGCTCTTAGCCCTCTGCACTTCCACTTGAAGTCTCAACCTCACACAATAGTACTGACCCTCTCCACTACTTTTCTTTGAACTATGATCCTTGCTACTCCATCTTTTAATCACAACTCTCTACAACACTTTATCCCAGTTCAACACTTGGGCCATTTTATCAAAACTTGCATGCTCCACTCCACCCTCTTTATCTCACACAACAATATTATATCCCCCACTTTACTCAATTATGCTGTTCTTTTTTGTTCCTCTACATGTTAGTTGATTCTACCTCTGCTACCATCCACACTTCCTGAGAGTGTTCTCTTCAACATGGTTCTCCGTTCTGCTATTGTATCTAACTTGGCCACTGATCCTATATCAAACGCCGGGAATGGACACCTAAGAATTTCTCCATATTGCCAATTAATTCCCATTCAAACCACACACTCCAACCAAACTCCCCATGCTAATTAATTTCCCATAGAGCTTGAAAGGTACTTCAACATGGCCTCTCTATTCTTCATTTAATTCATTGAGGTATGTGCAATATCTTTTTTGGGCCTCAAATATGCCCATTTTTACATCATACAATACCACTATCCATAACCTAAATTCCTATATTTTTAACTCATTTCATACTACAATTCCACAACTTGTCGCTAATTCATATCTTACACTTCATTGTGGATTATCATTAGTTTTCTTAACTTTTGAATGATTAGAGATGACTTTTATATGACATTCTAATGATGTTTTTTCCAATTATATTTACTTTAGGGATCCATCACCAAAATTCTTCATAAGTCAACTAATCTAGTTGGTACATGTAAAGTACTGAATGGATCAATTTCAGTAGTTAAAAATCTCAAATTGTGATGAAAAGAAGAATAATCTCAGGATCCTAAGATGCCAGTTTGTTTAAAGTACGGTCATTCAGGTAACCCAAAAACTATTTGTCAAAATTCATCACCACGAATAAGTTATGGTTAGCGAGATTCCTAAGTATCAAAATTCTAGGTTTTAATAATTCCAAGTTAAGTATCAAAAGTCTAGGTTTGACAGTTTTAGATATTTCATACCAGCGTGAAGGATATGAATTGAAGACTTATTTTGTCTCTTTTTCAAGCTATGTGGACCTATAATCATAAATTATAGATCTAAATCAAGCTATGCAAGGGTCATAAGATTGCCAAGACAAATTTTCCATAACCAAATTCTAGAAAAATATCATTTGAAATTTATTTTGTAATATTGCTGGCATATTGTTTGCATATAACTAAGATCAGATCCTTGATTTCGGGATCTCAAATTGTAAATGCATAGTTTATATATTGTAGCCACTCAGTATTGAGGGAGATTCACATAGGGGAAGATAAGCATAATTACATATGTTCGTTGTTGTATATTTCACTCTATTTGGTTGAAGTAATAAAAGGGAATGAAGTTGTTGTAATATTTGGTGCCCATTTCATGAATTAAGCTTAACCTACAACACATGGACAGGAGGGGTCATCTGAACCCATCTCTTTTGCAGGTTTAACATAGATTATGTAAGTGTGAATTTTACTGTTTATTTCCTTTTTTATATTTTATTTCTTCCAATTGGTTTGAAGTAGATTCAATTTCATTTGGCAATTTATTTCTTCTTTCCACAATTTATTTATGCATTCTACAATTTATTTTTGCATTCTAGATTATGTAATTACTTTCTTATTTATAGTGTGACCCTAGGGATACTATTTTATTTGAATTTGATTTTAGAATTAATTAAAAGAGTTGATTGATTTCTCATTTACTTTCATTAGTGATTTTTACAATTTCTACACTTAATTTCGTACTTAAGTTTCCTTCAATATTTTCAGATATTTGAGTTAAGGATAACAAGTGTAATGTTATTTGTGTTTTGAAAGCCTAAAATATTCTTATGAGCATACTCTATATGTGACAAATCCAATATTATTCTTCCAAATTCATGAATATTGGAGAAGTAAGCTTCGATTTCAAATAAGTTTCTGAAGGAGTAATTTTCATGTTTTAAAGTGAATTTTTTTCATTTCTTATGAATCCATATGTCAATGGTGCAAAAATCTTGTACCTTATTCTCTCTTTGAATATATAGAGTCAATTAGGAACTGAGTGACTTATAAGAAGAATGCCTTCAGCCCTTCTTCCTTCTTGTCCTTCCTAGACTGAGATATCAATAGCTTTCCCTTCACCTCTGCAAACTCACACAATAGTTAGTCTACAACAAGCATACAATCAACCAGAAAATCAATCCTTGACTACCCAAACACCTTCCAGACAAGCAATCTTTGCTTCGTCAATCAAGCATTCTGATATAACCTTCTTTGAAGGCGGGGTTGAACAATCTCAAGCTTTCATACCACCTGATCTGAAAATGGGGCATTAAAGGCTTCTTGTCTAACTTAGAAGAACCTTTCCCACTTCTAAAGCTTAAACATTCCCAAGTCTTTATTATTAACCAATGCGAAATTAAATATGTGCTTAAAAATAAGGTGTATGCCTATGGTTGTTTTAAAACTGTTTATGTGCTGTAAATTCATTTGCTTAAACTGATATAAAACATATAACAATGAAACAATGTAACAAATGAGCATCACACATAAGACAATAATTTTAATATAGAATTCACCTAAAACTCTTGGGCTACGTCTCCTTCAGCTCTAGTCAACTCAACTAGGGTCTTTGAGATTATGTATAATTTTGTTTACAGGCTCCACATTCAACTCCATTATTTTACACAGAAACAATAGGCTTAGAACACCATCTCATCCCTAGCTTTGAAGCTCTCGGCTTTCTACTCTCGGCTCTGGCTCTGGATCTCCGATCTAGCTCTGGCTCTTTAGGTCTAGCTTCTCTGAGCTCTTTCTCAGCCTTTGCGTGCATCAGTGGTTCACTTGACCTTCGAGCGACTACATCAGCTACTCTGCACATTAGCTTTCTCTCTCTCTGCTCTCTCTTTTCTCAATTGAGCTCTCTACCTCCTTTGGGGTACTTTTCTAGATTTTCGGCTTCCCCTATCCGTTTCTCTGCATATCATCATCTCTCTATGCCTATGTGGCTTCCCTGCTCCTTATCAGTTCAACTAGCCATCTAGCTTCATGGCTCTATGGCTTCAAAATGCATTATTGCCCGTAAAAACACCTGCTTTTATTGTGGCATGATGATCTAGAGAAGTTACAGAGGTTTTAGATATTTTCCTTAGGCAAAACCCAAAATTAGAGAAAATCCATTACACAGAGGTTTTCCTGGAAAATACACTATTGGGCGTGAATTCCGGATGTGAAATTCTATTAAATCGCCCCTAAAAGCCCTATCGGGTCTGCCATTAGGTAGCATATCACATCGTGTAGGCATATTGGGCCAAATACACGAGAAATACAATGAAAAACCTCTCAAAATTCCTTCTATCGGACTTCAAATATTATCACATCCACCCTAATATTGCATCAGGTGCACCTTTGGCCACTATCAAAATCCCCACCATTGATTTGTGGGATCTCTGATCCAACGGTCGATATCCATTTTCGGGTGGCTTAGGAGTACGAAGGTTACCTACCCGGAAAGGCAGTTTTCCTCTCTCCTCCGCCAGCCACATGTCAACCAGTGTGTGGGATCGAGTGGAGCCAACCCAACATCGCTTTCTGCCTAAGGCCTGCCCAAAATCCCACCTTTATGGAACTCAAATTTATGAATTGCACCTATAATTCCCCTTTGGGTCCAGCTTTTTTCCTTCGGGCATTTATCCTTTGTATTTAAGTTTTTATCCCGAAATGCATCAATACACAAAAGACTCGACATATATTAGAACTCAAAATTTATCGAACTACGCTTATAAAACCCATGAGGTCTGGCATGCTACCGCCCCTTGATATCATTGTGATGCTACATTACGATGCGATATATCGCAATCGCATGTGGTATAGCCCCGGGGGTCCTTCCCTTGCCTCATGACATCGCTGAAGTTGATCCGCCGATCGCCAATATTGACGATTGTAATGTCACATCGGTCTGGGTCCTTTCCTTATGTTGTTTTCTCATGCTTGCCTCCAACCTGATATGCTAGGGATTGGTAATCGGGGGTCTCTTCCCTTTCCACTTAAGTATGCCTCTTGGACCATCTCTAATGCAATTTCCCTTTATAAGTTTCTTTTTGCCATTTTTGAAGATTTTTCCTCTTTTTCCAAAGAACAAAGGGCAACTTCTTTCTGCGATAAATTCTACCTCCAAAGTCCATTTTAGCCCATTCAAGTTGCAGTAGATTTAGAATGAAACGATCTCTGCAATGGGGCTATTTCCAAGAGCATCCTCGGAATTTTATTTTCCTTTATGAGGAACACTTTAGACTTATAAGTCTATCAAGATCCATTTTGGAACAAGGAGTATCACAAAGAGACCCCTGTCACTCACATTTTTATTTTACCACTCATTACCATTCATTCCTCCACCATTTCTGTCATTTTTTCCACTCCTTTACTTTAGTTTACAAAGGGACTGTGTTTTCTACAGGATGATCATGTAGGAATTACAATGACCCAAAAAACCTACAGGAGGCAATCCTATGGAAAATAAATGACTTTTTGTGCCAATAAAATGAACCCCCTTCATCATTCCATCACCATACCTTGTCCACCATCATCACTCATGTGTTCACCTTTAAAAACAAAATCAGTTTCAAAAAAATAAATCTAGTCTTCGAAAAGAAGGGAAACAGGGAGGAATAGAGAGCATCACCTGAGTTTTCCTTGTTCTCCGCACTCCTATTCTTTCTCTCCATCTATTTCACCATCTCAGCAAAGTTTATGATTAAGAGTTCTAAGGGAGAAGAAGCTAAAAGACATCCTATAGAAAATCGTGTAGCAGCCTATCCCATAGAATACAAATCATAACAACACCTGTTAGAAAAATATTATATATGATAGAGAAATGAAAGACATGTAATATGCAGAAAAACACAGACACATAAAACCAGAGAGACATAGATATACATGGTTCACCTAATTTGGGTTACGTCCACCCTGAACAGGCAATCCTTCCTTTCTATTATCCAGCAAAATGAAGAGACACAACCTACAATAGATCTGCTATAATATCCTTTGTTTACTCTCACAGTCTCACCTATCTATTTCTCGCTCTAAGAATACACATATATTCCACAGCCTCAATACAATACCCTCATACAAAGAGAGGGGGTTCCTTATAGGGAAAAAAACCCTAAACTAAACATAAATTCTACCGTCATAGCATCCGCCTAATGAATGGCCCAGATTGACTAGAAATTACTATACTTTTACAAGGAAATTTTACATATGTTTTTAGCTTTGGGGGCGCTGCCCACGAAACCCCTGCTGAGGGACTATTGGCCCCTAGACCCCCTAGTCAGGGAGCATGCCCCCCCCTTGAACCCCCGCGGGGGGGGCAAGTCCCCCGCGTGGAGGGGTGTATAATCTTCCTAGGGTATACATCCAGTAGAAAATAAACACCTCTAAATTAGGATGATAATCATGCTCCACACCCAACAACAACAAGCCTCCAACATGATGATCCAAGAGAAGAAGGAGCTCCAATGCAGCACCACCATCACCGTCTTCAACCACAAGTACCTATGCAAAGAAAGGATTCATCAGAAAATAAAAAGAAAGGGAAGAAGACTCTCATATAGTTAGAAGATTGTGAAAGAGGAGGAATGGCTACAATAGGAAGGTAGAATGTAGCTACAACAAGGAAGAAATGAAAAAATTACGCAAAACCCCAAGATGGAAAATATTTTTAGATAAATTCAAGGTGATTAGGCAGTCACCTAGACCACAAAAAAGAAGAAGAAGGCAACAAAAGAAAGTGGGGCATTCACCATGAAAACAAAACTCAAATTGCAGAGATAAAAGGAGGGTTTCCAAGAGTTCTCTAATCTCTTTCTAGATTTTATCCAAGGCCTAAAGGATGTTATAAAAATGGGAGAAAGGCATGGAAGTCAAGTAAGGGCCTTCCCTAATCTCAGACTATCATTTATGCTCAAAACTGGTATCCTGTAGTTTTGACAAGGTTTCATGTAGGTTTCTTGTAGTTTTCATGGGAATTACTACAGGATGTCCTCGCTCTCATCTAAAGGCAGTTTGAAGGTTTTAGAGGTGTCCAAATGGTGGAACAATGTAGCAGAAGGTTAATAAGGATATGGAAGACCTTGCTAAACTAAAAAAGTATTCAAGAACTCATCTTGAATAAGGGCAAGAAAGCAAGCTAATGGTCTCGAGAAATAATCATTTTTCATTGAAAAAAATTGTTTTTGGGCTTGTCCTTGCAGAGCTTACAACCAAGATTCTTAATGCAGAAGAGAGAAGCCACCAGGGCCATGGATGAGGCATAATTAGGTCACTAAGTTGCTCAGAGGATGAGAAACACTTTCAAAAATGGGGTATGATGGACCTCTAAATTAGACTTAAATTAAGGCCCATGCTTCTAATTTAAAACATAAATTAAGGCCTATGACCATCCCTCAGCACATTAAACCTCTATTTTTGCATTATATAATTTATTTTTAACTTTAATATATTCATTAGGAAGGTTTATGAATAACTAAATATCTTTTCTTACTATTATTTATTTTTTGTGGAATATTATGAGAATATTGGGTAGATTATGAAGAGTTGGAGGAGGAGATAATTTAGGAACTTGTTCCCTACTACTGGATTATCAATAATAAATAATAAGTCAACAATATATTATGGAATTATGGCACAAATTATGGAACTCCAATGATTGAGAAAATATAGGAATGTGTTCCACTAATCAAGGGAGTAGATCCACTAATCAAGGGAGAAAATACACTAATCAAGGGGTTTTGGTGGGGAAAGCTTCCTCCATTCATGGGGAATGATTCTTAATCATTTTGTATAAATACCAAGTCGAATTTTCCTGTAGGGAATGATCGGGATTTAAACAAGAACACAAAAAATTACAGAGATAACCATAAATATAGAGATGCAGCGGAAATAATACTTCATTTCATTAATGTAGAATACTAAAATATGCTTACAAATAGAAATGGAAATAAACTAGCTAGGGAGAGGGTAGCTTATCCCTAAGAAGAGATGTGCTAGCTATAGGTCTCTGAACTATGTTACAATGAAGGAAACTAAAAAACTAAAAGAGACAGTTGTGGGGATCCAAGTGGTATAGGTGGGTGGTCACCAACATCCACCTAGATCATTCCTCCCCCCTTAGGAAGAAATGGTCCCCATTGCATTGAGTTCCTCCATCTCCTGAACTTGGTCCCTATTGAGCTATTATGTAACCTCTGATGTGTCTAGTAATGGTGGGAAGCATGGTAGAGGGCTGTCCACATTGAAAACTTGACGTAAGTGAAGGAATGGGGGAATGTTGTACTCCAAAGCATTATTACCCACAACCTTGGTACTGTTGTAAGGACCATGTCGCTTCTTGTAATTGTCATTTTTCACAATGGAGTGGTGATATATTGTTTGCTGGGTAGAGGTACTCTAGGAGTCAGATCGAATGAATGGTTGACCTAACAGTGCAATAGTGTCCCTGTGGGTGAGGAGAAGATGTTCCTCTCTGCTTTCATGATTGTATCCATTAATTGTTGCTGTTGCGTAGAGGAACCCTTCACAAGAGTCATGAATGTGGTGATGATCTTCCCCTTACTTTGGGAGAGAACTAGATAGAAAATGAATTTCCTGGTCTTGGAGATGAGCTTGTTGCATTTATTAGCAGAGATCAAAGAAGTGGTGGTAGGTGGGGCTACCTCTAGTATCCTGTACAATGAATTACCCAAAGAAATAATAACAAAATGAGGCCTTCACTCATACACAACATGTCATCTCCACAAGTATGGTTGGTCTAATAATACATCACAAACATCCAGAGGTGCAACATCACACAATACCTCTTCTGTGAAGGGCTTGATGTTGTAGGGAAGGTGGCACTACTGGCAAACTCAAAGATCTCATCCTTGGTGAAGCCACCTGATACTGTATGGCCATGTTTGTGGGGTAGTTGGTAGACCCAACCATTTCACGACCTCTGCTAAAGTGAGGTTATTTTGGCTCGCATTATCAACAATGAATTCCAACGGGGAACCCTTCACCCACTTCTATGAGAGGAAAAGATGTTCCCCCTCCTATGGATCTTCGGGCTTATTCTTTTGGATCTTGGCAGTGGCTACAGTGGCACTAGGCTTTGCATCAATGATATGCTTCCCTTTTCCATTCCCCTTGTTGGGTTCTAACTCAAGGTCGAAACATGCATTTGATTCTGAAGCCTTCAACTCATCCAACAACAATTTCCTAGTCTGACACTCACTTCTATTGTGAGTGGGACTCTTGTGGAACTCACACCACTTTCCTGTGTCCTTCTTCGACTTTGTTGTGTTGTTATTTTCTTGTACCTTCAATGGGTTTGTTTGGGTTTCCTCATCTTGGCTTTGTCCTTTAGTCTCCGGATTCACATATCCAATGTCTCGCTTCTTCTGTTTAAACTTCTGCTCGATTTTGAGAGAGTATTGATATGCTGTGTCGAGCCAAGAGATGTTTAGGAACTCCATCTCTTCCTGGATGTACCGATGTAGGAAGATGCAGTATTTTAGTACGAAATGCATCTCAGGATCTTTGATAGCCAACTATGTGTGAAGGGTATCAACAATGTTTATGAACTTCGGCACATCCCAGTCCCTCCCTTGTCAAAGCGTGGTCCACTTTACGTATTTGTCCTCATAGCTTTTGACAAGGTAGTACTGTTCCTTGATGGCATTCCAGAATGAATTCCAAGTGGATGCGGCTAAAAATAGTGAACCCATACTTTCATCCTTTTACCTGAATTAGGTTTCCCACTTGTCCTTAACATGGGGGGCTACTTTGAGAAGAGTGAAAATAATATTTTCCTAACTCAAAAAATCATGAATAGAAAAATACCCTTCTAGCAGATTTAACCATTTATCTATGGCATCTGTGTCTATTTTACCCTCGAGTATGGGGATTTTAAAATTAACTTCTACCTTAAAGGGTGTTGCATTTCCAGAGTAGTTGTTGGAAGATGACGTGTCGCCTCTGGGTAGCCGCTGAAGGGTCTGGGAAAAGTTGTCTATCATTGCGTTCCTTTGCACTGGAGGGCTTCTTCGAGAAAGACTTGATAGGATCTCCTGCCCCCTCCTCTTTCTTTTCATTTGACATAGGAGTCTGTTGGGATTTATGAAGCTGGTCTTCCAAAGGTTCGACCAACTCAAGCACTAACTCCTTATATCTCGACCTCATTGGGGACATGCAAAGAAAACAGAGAAAAAGTACATTGCTCTGGTACCGCTGATCTCGATTTAAATAGGAATGCAACAAATTACAGAGATAACCATAAATATAGAGATGTAGTAGAAATAATACTTCACTTCATTAATTGTAAAATACTGAAATATGCTTACAAACAAAAATGGAAATAAACCAGTTAGGGCGATGGTAGCTTCTCTGAGAAGGGATGTGGCAGCAACATGCCTCTGATCTGTGTTACAATGAAGGAAACTAAAAAAATCAAAGAAAAAGTTGTGGGGGTCCAAGTGGGATAGGTGGGTGGCCAACAACATCCACCTAGATGAGGGAATCATTGAGAAAACCTAGGAATGTGTTCCCTGCCATTTAATGCAAATTCCTAGTATTGGGGACTAGATCCACTAATCAAGGGATTTTGGTGGGGAAAGATTCCTACATTCATGCGGAATGATTCCTAATCATTTTGTATAATTACCAAGTCGAATTTTCCTCTAGGAGGATATTTTCATTAGTGTTATTATGGAGAGAGCCTGTATTTTTGCAACTTCATTGTATTTTCTTGCAGGGATATAATTCTATTGATGAAAATAATGAAGATTGGTGTCATGTTCAATTTATAAATCTTGTTCTCCTCCATAGGTCTCTACATTTCCTTGGGCTTGGCCATCCCAAGAACCTCAGATCCCTTTTGTATCATTTTTTTGCTTCTTTTCATTGCTTATTCACATGCATCTCTAGTTTTTATTTCTTTCTACTTCTGCATTTAGTATTAATGATTTCTTGTCATAGGATTGAGTTAAATGGTTGATGTAAGTTATTTTGCATGATTAAAAGCACTATTTCATCCTTGGAAAATCTTTGGAATTTCATAGTAATCATTGAGTTTCTTGGATTAGTCTTCTTTTTCCCAAATCTAAATTGTTGGACTTCCTTTTTAGCAAAGAACAGTAAATTTAGGTTATTTTTTAGAGCATGCTAACGAGCTTAAATTGACTTGATTCCACTTGCATTAGATAAAAAAAAAAATTATAGTTCATAACAAAAATTACCCCACTTAATTTTCACTTGATTTTGTTAGTCATCTTTTAGATTTACCATCCCACTAGTTCTCAAATTTCTAGATTTTCGACTAGTAATGTTTTTTTTTTTGCATGGGTTAACGGAGGTCTTTTTGAGTGATTCCAATTATAATGGGGACCTATGAAATCCTAGTTAATAATTCAATTTTTCCCATCCATTTTGGATTTCATTTTCTTGGTTATTCCATGAATTATAGTAAATTTGCACATCTTGTAGGAAATCAGGGGATCATGTAGAAAACCACTGTAGCATCCTGTAGGGAAGACTGTATTGAGGCCGAATTGAGGAAAAATCCTCTAAGAAGATAGAAAAGGGTCCCTTATTGTCTCCCAAGCCTTTTGACCATTCACCATCATCTCCAAGCCACCTTCCACATCACCAAAAGTGACTAGCTTTCACACTCTCACATCAAAAAAGACAAAAAAGAAAAACAAATTTATTTTATTGATTTACATGCATAGCAATAGAAGGTTTGATGGCTTGAATCTACATGTTTAGGATAGTAGGATTGCATACATGTTAGCTTATCATTCTTTTGAAGCAAAGCCTCTTAGGATTTAGTTATAAAATGGTGTGTTATAGCATATGATTTCATTTTCTTTCCTTGCACTTTCTTTCTTGCAATAGGCTAAGGTTCCATTTTGAACATTTCATTTTATCCAATTAGTTTAGGATTTGACTTCAATACGTGCACTCCATTACATCATGACAACAAAGGAAGGACACATTGTATGTTGCACATATAGTTTCGATACCGCTTAAGTTTGTACGCACCCTGGATTGATACTTAAAGTCGGTAGCCTTGGGAGTTGCAGCATTCTTGTTGCAATACCGAGGCTCATCATAGGATCGGGATCATCAAGACGTTAAAACGTCCAATGCAAAGATGGTTTTCAATGCTAGTGATCTAGTCACATAAAATACCCCATAAATTTGTGCTTTGGGACACCCCTAGGATTCAATAATTAATCCAAACTGAGTGGATTCATTGCTGAAGTGACAATGTAAACAACCTTGAGTTCACGGAAAATGACACTTTGTGAGCCTTACACAACTAGGGTGTTGGTTTGATCACCAACAAGATGAACAATTAACAAGTGGGAAAAATATCTCATTTAGGGAACTTGATCACAAATATTTATGCATGTTTTTCCACCAAGGGTACCTTTTGCATTTCCGAAGGCATAAATTACATATTTTGATGAATTTTGGATAAATTATCACATTCCACTAGCGTCATCCATGAAGAGGAGCTCCCATTCTTTAAGAATATTTTGGAGGATTTCATGGCATATTCAAGGGTCACATGTATAAAATAAGAACATCATAGCCAAGAATAGTAAAATTGGAATTTGTTTCAAGTGTTAGGGAGTGTCATGGAAACATAAGGGGGAAATAGCTCAAAATGCATGGAAATGAATGAATAAGAGTGTGTGATAGGGAGTGTCAATGATTTTCAAGTGTGTTAATGAGGGAGTGGAAAAGTTATATGCTAGGTAGTGCCAAGGCATGATAGATTTCCAGGGTATGTCATGGAGTACTAGGGAGTGCCAAAGCATGCTAAGGAATGAAGGGAGTGTTAACACGTGCCAGATAGTGCCAAGGGATTGTTAGATGCACCAGGTGCTATGGCATGCAAATATTTAAAGTATGTTTTTCAGTTGTTTTATGGCCATAGTTGGATATGAGCCTTGACATGGTAACTTGTAACTTGTTAATTTTGATAAGTTTAAATTATACATGAGTAGCCTAAGATGAGTTATAGTCAGTTTTTAGGTGAACAAGGCATAGTCTAGTTGTAGTATTTGTAACTTGGTCAACTTCTTGTAGTTGAGGCAAGACTGTGTTGGGTTCCCAAGTCCCAAAAAAAAGTAAGGGTAGTTGTGAGGGAATTATAGCTAAGGAGTGCCAGGGAATGCCAAGGAATCAAAATTCATGCTAACACATGTCGAGCATTTCCAATGCATGTTGAGAAATTTTTAGGGAGTGTTAGGGAATTGCAAGGGAGAACTAGGTCAAAATACATGGAAATGAACCATTAAGTGTGTGTGCCTAGGAGTGTCAATGAATTCCATGTGTAACAAGGACAAAGTGTGTTAGAAGAAGGTCAGAATAGGAATTGTAGGAGGCAAGCCTACGGTTACTATTATAAGGGGTTGGTCAAAGCAGTTCCAAAAAAATGGAGACTTTGGGTTGGGCACAACAGTGTTTTTCCAATGACTTGGTTGGGTTCCCAAGTTGTAAAAATAGTAAAGCTATCTATGAGGGAATGACAATTAGGGAGTGTAAAGCCAACTACTAAGGCATGTCAAGATGTGGGAGGTGCTAGGGTGTGGTGTCAATGAAACTCAAGGGAACACTAGTTTCAAATGCATGGAAATGAAGTGTCAGTGAGTTCTAGGTGTGATGACTAGGGAGTGACAAGGTATGCTATGTAGTGCCAAGGCATTCTACAGTGCTATAGAAGCATACCAAGATGTTCCAAGCACTAAGGTGTGCCAATGCATGCTAAGGAGTGTTAGGGAGTGACAGGGAAACATAAGGGAGCACTAGGTCAAAACGCATGGAAATGAATGAATAAGAGTGTGTGATAGGGAGTGTTAGCGAGTTCCAAGTGTGCTAAGGAGAGAGTGATATGGTATTCTAGGTTTCATTAAGTCATGCTAAATTGTTAGGGTGACATGCAACCATGATGTGCTAGGTGCTAGGGTTTGTCAACATGTGCTAGGAAGTATTAGGGAGTGCCAGGGAAACACAAGGGAGCACTAGGACAAATTAATGCATGCAAATGAACAAATACAAGTTTGTGACATGAAGTGTTAGTGAGATACAGTTTTACTGAGAAAGTAACAAGGTATGTTAGGTAGTGCTAAAGCATTCTAGAGGCCAAGACAACATGCCAAGATGTGTCAGGTGCTAGGGCGTGCCAATGCATGCCAAGGAGTGTTATGGAGTGCGAAGGAAGAAAAAGGGATCACTAGTTTCAAATACATGGAAATGAATGAATAAGAGTGTGTGACAGGGAGTTTTAGTGAGTTCTAAGTGTGGTAAGGATGGAGTGACAAGATATGTTAGGTAGTGCCAAGGAATAATAGAGTGCCAGGGAAACATGCCAAGATCTTCTAGGTGCCAGGGTGTGCTAACGCATGCCAGCAAATTTTAGGGAGTGCCACATAAACACGAGGGAGAACTAGTTCAAAAATGCAAGGAAATGAAGAGAGAAGAGTGTGTGATAGGGAGTGTCAATGAGTTCCAAGTGTTCTAAGGAGGGAGTGACAAGGCTATTTTTTAGGTAGTGCCAAGGCATGCTAGAGTTCTAGGGTGTGCTAGGGAGTGAAAATCATGTCAAGCAATGTAGGGGATGCTAACATGTGCCACATAGGGCTAAGCGATCGTTAGATGTGTTAGGTGTTATCACATGTAAAGATGTAAACTGTGTTTCTTAGTTGTTTTATGGCCATGGTTGGACATGAGGCTTGACTTGGTAACTTGTTAAGTGAGATGAGTTAAGATTGGACATGAGTAGCCTAAGATGTGTTATAGGCAGTTATTAGGTGAACAAGGCATAGTCTAGTTATAGTAACTATAACTTAGTTAAGTTGTTTTAGTCGAGGTGGGACTTGGTTGGGTTCCAAAGTCTCAAAAAAAGTAAGGGCAGTTGTGAGGGAATGATAACTAAGGAGTGCCATGGCATGCCAAGGAATGAAAGGGTGTGCAAACACATGGCAGACAATGTTAATAGATGCTGAGTAGTTTTAGGGAGTGTTAGGGGAACACAATGGAGAACTAGGTCAAAATCCTCGGAAATGAATGAATAAGAGTGTCTGCGAAGGATTTTTAATGAACTCCAGATGTCCCAAGGATGAATTGTTTAAGAGAAGTTCAAAATAAGAGTTATAGGAAGCAAGCCTATAGTTGTGATAAGGTGTGGACAGAGCAATTTCATAGAAAGGGAAACTTTGGGTTGGCAAAAATATTGTTTTTTTTATGAATTGATTGGGTTCAAAAAAGTAAGGCTATCTATGAGGGCATGACAAATAGGGAGTGTCAAGGTGTTCTAGGGAATGTAAGGTTCCCAAGTAGTGGAATAATGTAATGCTATTTGTGAGGGCATGACTCTTAAGGTGTGTTAGGGAATGTTACGGCATGCTAACATGTGCAAGATAGTACGAAGGCATGTCAAACAAGATAATATGTGCCAAGTGTTAATGCATGCCAAGATGTGCAAGGGTGTGACAATATATTCCAAGGATTATCAAGGCAAAAAAGGGAGGAACAAGTTAAACTACAAGGAAATGAACACACAATAGGGTTAATAAGTCATCAATTTATATTTTGCATGGGGGGAATTCTAGGCATACCAACATTAGGTGCTAATAGGTGCCAAGTGTCAAGTGTCAGTGCATTCAAAGTGCCAAATCTTCCTCTGTTGATTCTCATTTACATTCCAATAATTGATCTCAAATAAATTTAATATTAAACCATGCCAAAACATACCAAGTCATCTCAAAGCATGCCAAACATGCTAAGACTTGACAAATTCCAACATGTGCCAAGTGCCAATGTGTGTCAAGGAGTGTGATACATGCTATGAAGCGGCACAACATGTAAGATTGCTAAGGTGTGCTAGAGAGTGCCAATGCATGTTGAGGAGTGTTAGGGAGTACTAGGAAAACACAAGGGATCACTAGGTCAAAATTCATGGAAGTGATATGAGGGTGTGCAACGGAGTGTCAATGAGTGTTAGATGTCATGCCAAGGAGGGAGTGACAAGGTATGCTAAGCATGGACAAGGTATGCCAAGGAATATCAATGCATGTGAAGAAGTGCTAGTGTGTCTTAGTTAGTTTTGGGATATGCTAACATGTACCAAATAGTGCCAATGCATGCTAGGTGATAAGACATGCTAGGATGTGCAAGGTGCCAGAGTATATGAATATGCGTCAAGGAGTTTCAAGGCAACAAAAGGAATAGCCAAGATAAAATGAAAGGAAATGAACACATAAGAGGGTTAATAAGTCGGGACTTTATACTTTGCAAAACGGGAATGCTAGGCACACTAATAATATGTTCCAGTACATGCCAAGTGCTAGTGTGTGCCAAGTGCTAATGTATGTCAATGCAATATTATCTTATGGTGTTCTAGGGCATGCTATGGAATACAGGGCATGAAAACACATGTTAGGGGAGTGCTATACTATTCTAGGGCATGCCAACATGTGATTGGGCATCCTACTCATGGCAAGATATTCCAAGTAGAAAGATGGTCCAAGACATGTGAGGTACCAAGGAATGTTAGTGTGTTCCAAAGCATGTTAAGGTGTGCCATGAGTGTTAAGGAGTGTTAGGTCTCTCGTTAATAGAATTGACAAGTGTTAATTATGTATTAAATAATATAGTTCCTACACACACTAGTGGAACTTTATCTAAAGGGAATTTTCTAGATAATAAACCAAATAGAGATGAATCATGTGTTGACTCATAGGAAAACTATATTCTTATGACTTGAGGGAAATGATACACACTAATTATTTCTTAACAAATTGACTGACTGTAGCCACTATGGCCTTGGACGCATAATGAAAAGGACCCCAAAACAATGGTCTTAAATTGTTATGTTTTGAAAAAAAATATACTAACATGTAACATGTACATAGTGTCATCAAAAACTCATTAGAATGATCAATGATGTCAAAAGAATTTTGACCCACCAAAAGTAACCAAAAAGAGCATTGGTGAGGGTCAATAAAATATCATCACTAGAAGTGTCACCAAATAGAGAATTAGTGATGGGCCTTTAACAACCCTCACCAAAAGTGTCACCACAGAGAGAATTAGTGAAGGCCCTTCAACGACCCTCACCAAAAGTGTCATTGAAAATGGCTTTGGTGACAAAGCTTAAAGGAACATCACTATATACACTTACAACGACGATTTTTCAAGGACCATCACCATATGCAACATTAGTGATGGACCTTAAAGGTACATAACAGGCATGACCCTCACCAATGAAATTTTCTCTTGTAGTGAGCACTAGCAGTAGTAGCAGGAGCAGCAGGGACAATAGAGCCAAGCATGCTTGTGCACAACAAAGGGAAGAGGAAGATTGTTGACTGCATGGAGGAGGAGCAAAGCTACAAGTTTCGAGTAGATCCACTTGAAGAACAAGAAGCTACGACTATTCAGGTGAAGAGGTAGCAGTGCGACAAGCAAATCCTGCAAAAGCAAAGGGATAATAAGAGAATGGAAGAAGCAGAGAAGGAGTTACATGAGCTGAGGGAGCAACTCTAAAAAGAAGAAGAGTTGCACCAATAGGAGCAGGAAATGCAGTAGCAACAGACTTAATAGAGGGTGCATCATGTGCAAACAGATGAAGCAATGCTCGTACAAGTAGTTGATTCATCTCAACAACTAGCATCAGGCAAACAAGGTGAACCATCACAAGGGCAAGACTTTTCTCATGATATAGAACAGGCGCTTGAATAGTTGGATGTAGACATGGAGCAGCAGGAGTTGGAATAGGATACTGAACTCATGAATCACCACAAAGAGGTCGAATCACCCACCTCATTGCATCATGATGATGAGAAAGTCTCGAATGAACAAGGAGGCACTAAGACCATTGGTGGTTGAATAGAGGTAGAGATGCACAGAGTCTCCTTTGACAAATCTCATCACAGAGTTGTGTAGTTTCATAGAGTACCAACTCTGGAGGACCAAACATCCCCTCGTACTTTTAAGAGCAAGTTATCGTGACTAATATGCACAAGAATCTAGCTACATTTGCCAATGCAGCTAGACTGTATGTGAAAGCCACTAGCTCAAGTGTTCATTTTATCATAACTTAGAATGAGTGAATGGCGAAGGAACTACAAGTGGCCAAGCAGGGAGGAGACTTTGTGACAATGTCCACTTGATTTGAACTGAAGAAGGCAATACTAGATGAATTATTATCCTTGGACACAGTTATCTAAGCATTGTACTCCACATTGGTACCATGTATCAAGCAGTCGTTCATCTCCATCGATGGAAATAGTGATGTGCAAGAAGACTACGCAGCTTGAAGAGCATACATAGTGTTCTTGGTAACATGTGAGTATGGATGTTGAAGAACAAGGAAGCCCTGCTTCACTTGCCAAAGATGATGAAGGCCAATGTGGTCGAGCTACAAGTTTGTATCTGGAGTCAGATCCAAAACTATGAAGACCCACCACAACTCATCACTAACATACAGGCTTCCCATGCTCGAGTATTCAAAAGAAGGGAGGTTATAGCGCGCACTCATGTGATCCCATGTCTTGGGACCCTCACCCAGGAAAATACCAAGAAGCATGTCCAATAGGAGCTAGACTCGTACTTCAATGAATTGATGTGCACAGTCACTAGCTCAGACTTGCCTATTAGTGCAGACATCACATGCAAGTAAATTGTTGGTACGCCCACACTAAAGACAATGATGTGCATGGTCACAGAAGATTTGGAAAGAGGTGCCCGAGTAATGTGCCCAGATGCTATGGAGGCAAGGTTCAGGTTTCAGACGGATGTCATGGCAAAACACATGGACACTCTCAAGGGCTACCAATATTGGAATCAATATGTCACTATTGATCAACATGAGGATGTCAAGCAGTTGGACTTCTATTGTTGTCTAATTCCGAATGACGTCTAGTTTGGCTTGTCTAAGACATTGTTCACATGGGTATGTGTATTGTAATTTTGAGTCATGTCAAGCGTAATTCAAGTGTCAAGAGTGGATGTAATATTCATAGAGTAGGTGAAGAGTCATGAGGGTAGTTGAATGGTAACAAAGGGGGAATGTCAAGGGTCACCCAACCCTTTGCTATAAATAGTCCCTCATAACTCATTGTATGGGCTCTTGGTCAGCCAAGCTTCTACTAAGACTATTTTGAAGAATACTTGGATAGTATTGTAACGCACCTTGGCTTCTCAACTACATGGAGCTAGTACATCTCTTTCGAGGAGTAGGCGGATGTAGCTGTAACGTTCCACTGTTGTGGCTAGCAGGTTTACATGGATGTGATGTATGATTGGACTACTTCAATTTATTTAATGATATGTTTTGTTTAACTCATGTACTTGTGTATTAACCGATTCACATGAAATTACATGAATCTTGTTGTTAATGTGTTGCATATGTTGTTAATGTTGTCACCATCCGTGATGACTGTTCTATTGGACATGAAACAGACCTTTCACTTGAACCTTGCTATAACAACCATCACACTCATCTCGGACTGATTCATGAGTGTTGTATGCATTATCTTACCTTATATGATGTGACTGTTGTATTCGAGTGGACTGCTCCACTCGAAGCTATGCATGTCCTTTGTGTTGTGTGTTCCTAGTCAAGGTTGGACTAATCCCTTTCAACCTAGAACTCACCTTAACCTCCTTCCCCTTTCAAACTGTTGGAACCTCTAATACACCTTCCTTGACTCACTGCATCAGTCATACCCATGTTTCTAATAGAGTTACTCTACTTTCCTCTATGCGACATTACAGTTAAGGCATTACCTTACGACCCATTACTGCGACTCCTACACCAAAAGGTCTGAGGCATAATTGGGACTTATTACTAGGAATATCCCCTTGACATGTTGGCGGGTCCAGCACCATCAACATTTTTGGCACTAGAGAGAGGGCCTAATGACAAGTAGTGTCCTCTCATCCAGTTTTCAACCTTTGCATATCTTTCATGGAGTCTTGCATTCTTCTTCCCCCAAGGTGTTTTACGAATCATGAAGATGTCTCCATCTCTGGGAATATTTCTGACCTCTTTTCCACTCACACATATGATGGTGAAGGCGAAGTGGCATGGCCTAATCATGTACATAACTTTCCTTCCGTGATTCATGAGGAAGATGAGTTTTCTGACAAACAGGGTGGTTTGTTTCTTTCATACACACTTCATGAATCTCTATTTCGCTAGGTGCTGAGCCTATTGGATGATGTCGTCACTCATTTGAGCACTTTTTTGATCTTATTGAAGACACGTTCTATCATTTTGATCCATACCATCTTGAACAAAATTTTTTATAGCAATGGAGGGCTCTACATCAATCCATTATTGATTTTTGGAAGCACTTCCGTGACTTGTAGTTTCAAGCTCTGAGGAGCCAGATGAAGTTTCGTTATCTTTGGGACTGATTTGAGTATTGTCTTAAGAAATGTGCCCATCCCAAGAGAAATATTGAGATCAATCCTCGCTCAACCTTCTTCGTTGATAGAACTGCACAATATCATGTGGGAGAAGGCATTGTCTCAATGGATTCTCCACCTCCCTCTCATTCAACAGTTCCACCATTGCCCAATATTATGAGGATCATGTTTATTCACCTCTTCATCCTTCACACTCCCCCAACATAACTCCACTCAATTTTTGCACATATTTGGTTTTGAGTACTTTGAGTTCCCATATGCATAATTTTATTCGACCTTCATCTTCACACTCAAGTGTTCCTTCGAATGATGTTGCCTTAGGTTCATCTATTCCAAACTCTTCACTTGTTGTGAACAAGGAACAACCCACTTACAAAGATGGTGTTGCACAACACACATGAGTTGTCATTCATGAAGAGTATGAGTGGGAGTTTGAACAACAACACTCGGCGAAGGGTGACTCCCTTCCATCCAAGCCCCCTCCATTCTTTCCTAGCCTCTTTGGTGAACCTGCCATCCATGATTTTGCATGTGTGTCTTCATCCACAGATGCACCCATTGTTGATCACTCGCAGGACTCACCAGATGTTAGTCCACCATTCGACAACAGAGAGGCTAAGCTATCCATTGAAGATCCAATTGACCCTTCATCTCTCTTTTCTGTGAACACAGAGGATAAGTTCGTTCGCTTTTCATCTACCCCTCTATTTGATTCATCTGATCATGAGGATGCCGAAGAATTCATTCATTTTTCTAATCATGGTGATCGAGATCCATTTGCTTCCAATTTTGATCATGACCATGAATCTATTTTAGTTCATATTTTGAAGACACCAATGTATGATGATCTACCAGATGATGAAGTTGAGACACCCAATACTATCGAGGCACTTCGTCCTAAGATGATAGTTATGTCAGGCTCTCGCTCTCTTGAGGTTAGTATCACTTCCGATCATGAAATCATTCAATTGCCTAAGGCACCTCACCACTCATATGTATGCATTGAAGATACATCTCACGCACATATCAAACTTCCTCGACTTGAACTGCACTATCCATCACTCATGCTTTTGAGGAGTCTTACATTACAAGCACTCATTCGCGACACAATTTTTCTTTGTTTCTTTCATTTGCTTGCATGTCACAGTTAAGAGTGTGCTTATGCTTCAAAGTTGCACGTAATGTCACATAGCACCATGAGAAGTCCATGGACTATCCGTCATTCTCCTATACTCACTTATGTCACGTGGTCACTTTCAAACATGAAGTGTGGTTGTATTCATTGTTATATCTTTCTTGCTTACTGGTTCACACCACTGGGCTACTCGCGGACCAAGCCTTCACCAACATGGGTCTACCAATGCACCGGTGGCTACACTGGAAGTATCACTTCAGATGATCAGGCCCATGCACATTAGTATAAGAGTAGGAGTAGTGTTTTCTTTCAGTTTTTTTCTTATTTGTTTTCTTTCTTGCTTTCTTACATTCTTTTCTTTCACTTTCGTTTCTGTTTTTTATTTGCTTTGATGTTTGTTGGTTCATTTTATTCATCGCAGGTTAGTCTTGCATGAGACCATGTACGACTCTTGAAGTGACCTGGGTAAAGTACAATAGGGCTTGTACATCTCTCACTACTTGGTTATCTGTCATCTTGCCTATATATGATGAGCTTGTTACTCTTATTCCATGATACTTTGAAGGAAAATAAATACTCCTCAAACTGAACCTTCGTGTAAACACAACACTTGCGCACTAACTAGTGTCACCTTCTCTAGTCAATTGTTTTTGGGTTAACCCTTGTTATCTTAGTAAAGTAGAGTGAGGTGAGGGACAAACCTCAATAGGCACATAAAATATATAATAAAATACTTCTCTACTAGAACAACCTCCTGTTATCTCAATAAGTTGGGATCCCTCTTCCGCCTCTGAAATGAATAAGTGCTATGCACATTGAAAAATGAAAAAAAAGAAAAGTCAAAAAAATCAAAATAAAAAATAAATAAGGTGAAAAAAGAGAAAGGCTTCTTGTGTAGGGAGGTGATGCAACTAAATCTACCAGGGTACTAACTAGGCTCAGTGGTAGAGGAGCCATTCTTGTTTTCCTATGTGACTCCACTTGGGTACTGTCCAGACCTGCTGGTAGTTGAGCAACACCAGATATGAAACTAAGACTCTTACGACTATACTACTTGCACACCTATATATCCCTCAACCCCAATCAAAATAACTGTGTTTCCTTAGCTTAGAATGTGTGTTGATTAATGAAGAGCCTGGCAGATGCTACATCTTACAATAAAGTTAGTGTGAAACCAAGATGAGATAAGAATTGAACAATACTTCTGGAGGTGTTAGACTTGCTTTTCATGAACAAGGTCTATTCAGATAACTGAAGTTCTACCAATGTGTCACCAAGCATTGTAGTGGCTACAACCACCCTCCAAATTTTTTACTTAGCTTGTTTTGGAGCCTCGCTACCAACCTTATGCAGTACTTTGGCTTGCTTCGTCAAGTACTCAAGCTTTAGTGTTTTCTTTGCACAAAGGCATCTTGTCAATCACAGTCGATCCATTCTCCTCATAGGTTGCTTACCCGGACTTGGTGAAACTACAAGATGAGTAGCCTCCCTTGGAAAATTGTGCATTTTTGGATGGAAATTAGCCTTCCTTCCAAGAATTGTGTAATCCTCTCTAACAACCTACTAGGCTCCAGGATTGCGCAATCTTGCCAGCCAACCCTCCCAGCATGATTTGCAAAAAAATTCCCAGAAGTAGGGTATTTAGCCTAGGATTTGCACAAATCTAGGTAGTAGTCAGCTGCTCTACCCAGAAATTACGCAAACCTCCCAAGCAGTCAGCCCAGCTCCAAGTCAAGCATGCACATTTTTCCTGAGGATTTGAGTACTTGCATGTATGAAACGTCTCGTTAACCAGTTCCACACGTGATCGAGGAAACTTGACATGCATGCATGCATGACTTGATCTTCCTGAAATAGAAAGGGACAACATGAAAAAGGTATTCCATGATTCAGGGATTTATTTTTAGCAGCTGAGGGTTACATGCAAAGTTGTTTTAGAAGTTTCCCTCCAAGTGTCACTTTTTCCTAGATTTGTGGCATGCGAGTCATGAGACCAAAATTTTTTATTCGACGCATTAGAGCTCATTCATTCACATTGATATTAAATCTCTTATATCACACAACACATCTAGGACTCTTCAACACATCTAGCTCAACTATTCATCGGTAAGTGGCTTCAACTTGTCTTTTTTAGCATTTTTGTCCTTTTCTATGTATTCACTTGTGTTAGTGTTGTTTTCTTGATTTCTTTGAACACCCATTGTTGTTTACATATATTCTAGCTTTTCCTAGCTCTATTTGAGTTTTCATCACTATCTCACTATTATCACATGCATGAAATTGTTTGCACGCACGTTCGTCCAACTTAAGAACAACCTCACCCACATTCATGTTGATCTATTTATTGAATCTTCCATTCATGTTTTGTAAGAATTGTCTATCACTTTTGCTATCACTTAGTGTTGCCATGCATTTCAATGACTTACTTGCTTTCAATTGCCCATCAGTGAGTCGAGCCAACCTTGGCCTAGTCTCTCCCTTCACCAAGGTTGCATTGCACAATCTGGGGAAGTAATATTGACCTTCATCTCGAGATTTTCACATTTTGGCCCAACACTGGCCTCCTAAACTGTTTTTCACATTCCTAGAGGACAGTGGCTGCTTGGCCTAGGAAATTGGCCAAATATGTCCATGGGCCAGTAGTTCTTCCCTGCTAGGATTAGGCATTGCACAATCCCAAAAGCCAACTACCCAAATGGATTGCACATTTCACAGATCCAAAAGCCAGTCTAGTGTCACAGATAGTATAGAGTTCCTTTTGCATAGTTTTGGCAGCCAGTCACTTAGCCTCCAAGTGAAATTTGTACAATCTTGCTCATTAGTTTCCCAGGTATGTGTTGTGTCCTTCCCCAGATTTTCTTTGTTTTCACTGACATATTTCTTTCCATGCATGCTACTTGTTTCCAAATATTTCAAGTGTTCATATGTCACAATGGATTCCAAGAGAATAGGATCTTAGGAAACTGATGGTATTGCAGTTGGAGCAACAGCTGAGTAGGTGTCCTCTAGGTTTTTGATCTATGAATATATGAAGTTGTATCTAGAAAAGGATATCAAAATGAAGTGGAAATAGGTGAATGAATCATTCACAAGTACTTTTGGGGAATACCTTTAAGATTTCCAGGTGTACGTGAAAATTCATAAGTTTGGATTTTACCGGATTGCAAGAAGATACCCCGTGTTCCCATGCGTGGACATGATACACTGGATCATCTCTCACACTGACCCCAAGACGAAGACATTGAGCAGTGTCAGTGGGACAAATCTTGCAACTTCTGGGCACAAATATTATATTAGATACATCAGATGACCGAGCCCATGACTGTCATCACACCATCGTCTAGCTTACCCAACAATAGAGGCCACTCTAGAGACATTCTAAAGGATTGGGTAAAGGATCTAGCTCATTTTAGGATGACCCCCAACCAAATATATAATACGAAGATATTGAGGAAGGCATAGTGGTACTTGGTGATATTCACATGTCAACTGAGTGGCCAAGCGAGCACTGAGACCTTCCCTTAGAGTTGGGTGCTTGTGCTAGACCAATTGGCTAGAGAAGTATGCAAATGGTACGACATACTATCTCAACAGCTGAAGGAGCAAGTCACGAAGGATCGACAGTCACCCAAAGGCATGTATGCAAATATTTACATGTCCACCTACATTCTAGATGTAGTATGTGGCTAACATGAGTTCCTGGTCTTAGAGTGGGCATAGTCACTGACGGAGACTATTGTGAACACATCTTTCAAGTTATTGTATGAGTGCAGCTTCAGAGGTGCGATCATATGGTTGTCCGACAATTTTGGCACCCTAGTGTATAAGTTGATATTTGAATAGATCCACCCTACATGTCAGAAGAAGCGATGAAGGCATTGTTATGCATTGCAGATTGATCTGCCTCACAGGCCGACACATTCATCCAAGTGTTCAGTCTGGAGAAGCCTTTGCACATTCTGCCAAAGTTTTCTTTCGACATGCTTATCATGCAGGGAGTAGCATATCATATCTCAATAGGATTGACACTTAGGCTGCAGCAGAAGAAGAAGGCACCTTAGCCCACTCTTCCATTGTGGATTGGGTTAGTCGAGATCTAAAGCATCAACCAAGTAGATGTTGAAGCTAAACAGATGAAGAAATACCCATTCAGCCTCCAAATATTCAACCCATATGACCCACATTGCATTGTGAAGGATCACTGCATGAGAGTTTAGTTCAATTGGATCCATGGGGCATTTCATTGGGCCAAGGAGGACTCGTGGAGATACTGTCACAATTCCTCCAGACACAATGCATAAGTCAGCTTCTCTATAGAGTGGTCAACAATGCAGCATGAAGAAGCACCACGAAGAGCACCAACAGTAGTAGTAGCAGTAGTAGAGATATTAGAGCCAAGCATACCTGTGCGCAACAAAGGGAAGAGGAATATTGTTGACTACATGGAGGAGGAGAAAAGCTGCGCAGATCCACTTGTAGAAAAAGAAGCTATGGCTATTTTGGAAAAGAGATATAAGTGCGAAACGAAAATCATGCAAAGGAAGAGGGATAAGAAGAGAATTGAAGAAGCATAGAAAGAGTTACATGAGTTGAGGGAGAAACTCTGGAAAGAACAAGATTTGCACCAACAAGAGAAGGAAGCACAATAGCAATAGACTCAGCAGAGAGAACATCACGTGTAAATATATGAAGTAGCACCCATACAAGTAGTTTATTCATATGAACATCTGGCATCAAGCGAATAGGGTGAGCCATCAGAGGGGCAAGAGTTTTCTCATGAGATAGAATAGGTGCTTGAATAGTTCAATGCAGGCATGGAGCGGCAGGAGTTGGAATAAGATACCAACCTCATGCCTCACCACAAAGATGTCAACTCACCTACTTCATTGCATCCCAATGATGTGCATGTCTCAATTGACCAAGGAGGCACTGAGTTCCTATGTGGTCAACCAGAAGTAGAGATGCACAACATCTCCTTTGATGAATCTCATCACAGAGTTGTGTAGTCTCAGAGAGTACCGAATCCAAAGGACCAAACATCCCCTGTGTAATTCGAAGAGAAAGTGATCGTGACTGATGTGCACAAGCATTCAGCTGCATTGTCAAATGAAACTAGTGTGTATGTTGAAGCCACTAGCTCAAGTGTTCATTGTATCATAGTTGAGAATGAGTGAATGGAAAAGGAACTACAAGTGGCCAAGCATGGAGGAGAGTTGGTGAAAATGTCTACTTGAGATTATCTAAAGAAGGCAATACTAGATGAAGTATTATCCTTGGACATATTTATGTGAGCATTGTACTCCAAGTTTGGTTCAGTGCATCAAGTAGTCATTAATCTCCACAAATGGCAGTAACGGTGTGCAAGAAGAGTGCGCTTATTGAAGAACATACATACTATTGTTGATAACATGCGAGCATGAACGATGAAGTAGAAGGGAGCCCCATTTCAGTTGCCAAAGATGATGAAGGCCAATGCGATCAAGATGCAAGCACGTATCTAGAGTACGATCTATCACTATGAAGACCTAACGCAACTCATCACTAGCATAAAACTTCCCATGCACGAGTATTCAAAAGCATCGAGGTTATAGTGCACACTCATGCATGCATGTTTTAACCTCATACAGAAATTACTTACATATGAATTCTAAAACACAAAAAATAAACAATGCGAGAGAATAACACATAAAACACATATATGTAGAGATTTTTCCCTGGATCACAAAACTGAGACTACCATATTGATTTTTCATTATTGTTACTTTCAATGTTACAATACATATTTATACATGTCGAAGCATCCAATATCATGGACCAAAAATGATCACGTCAAAAACCATGGACCAAAAACCATTGCTTCCAAAATTATGGACAAAAAACCATTGCATCCAAAACCATGTGCGAAAACCATGCACAAAACCATAGGTAGGTCCACCCAACCTAATATAGGGTGCAAAAAAAATCTTGGGGCACTTCCCCAAACCCTGTAGAGGGGGTCTACTCGCCCCCCTCAAACCCCCTGGACAGGGGGGTTGCCACACCCTCTCTATGCAATTAGCACAAAGAAGGGGGGGCTCTTCCGCCCCTCTAACCTCTTGGTTAACTACGTAGGCTAGTCATGGAAAGAATATAACACAACCCAACATTCTCCCACTTGTTGTTTTCTTTTCACAAGGGGCCACAAGAGAGCTTAGTCATTTATCCAGTCCTACAATTCCCATTGTTTCTCTACACCAAGAGAACTTCTCAGAGCTCATAGATTTTGTCAATGCATCTGTAGTATTCTTCAAAGTGTCCACCTTTACCAGCAACACCTTTTTGTCTTCTATCATATCCCTCACAAAGTGATACCAAACATCAATGTGCTTTGTCTTTGAATGATAAGTAAGGTTATTTGTCAAGAAAATTGCACTTTGGCTGTCACTGTCTATCCTTATAACTCCCTATACTAACCCCATAATTGAACAAAATATCTGCAACCAAACCACTTCCTTGCTTGAATGAGTGGCTGCCATGTATTCTGCCTCTGTAGTTGTTAATGCCACTATATATTATTTCTTACTCATCTAATTGACTGCACCTCCCAATAGGTTAAGCACATACCCACTTCTAGATCTTCTCTACTCCAGAGCTCCATCCCAGTCTGCATCAACAAAGCCACAAATATCCAACACTCTGTCCAATCCTGGTCTTCCTTGGTAGCACAAACCATAATCACTAGTTCCACACAAATACCTAAAAACCTACTTCAATGTTGTCCAATGCTCCTTTCCTAGTTTTGACATAAACCTGCTCAATGCTCCCACTTCATGTGAAATGTGTGGTCTAGTTCAGACCATCGCATACATCGGACTACATACTGCACTTGCATATGGAACATCGAACATGTCCTCTTCCTCTTCTTATGTCTTGGGACACTTTTCATCGGATAACTTTACACCTACATGAATAGGAACCTTCACTAGTTTACTATCCTACTTAAACCTCTATAGTATTGTCTCGACATACTTCCTTTGGTTTAACCATAGCTTCCTCTTTTCCCAATCTCTTTTAATTTCCATGCCCAAAATATAGTTTGCAGCACTAAGATGTTTCATGTCGACTTTGGAGGACAACTGTGTCTTCAAATCCTAGATAATTTCTTTGTCATTTCCAACCAGCAACATATCATCCACATACAAGAATAGATAGATAACATGGTCACCAATTAATTTAAAATACACATAGTGATCTTCTTTGCTTCTGGTGCAGCCAAGTCCCCGTATAAATGTATCAAATTTGTGATACAACATCCTTAGTGACTATTTGAACCCATACAAATACTTATTTAACTTGCATACTAGTTCGTTCTTACCCTTCACTGCAAATCCTTCAGGTTTTTTCATGTAGATCTCATCTTCCAGATCCCCATGAAGAAATTTTATCTTCACATCCATCTATTCCACCTCAAAATCAAAACCAGTAGAAACAGATAACAATAATCTAATCGAAGCTATCTTGGTAGAAGGAGAAAAAAATATCACTAAAATCAATTCTCGGCACCTAGGAATAACCTTGTGCTACTATCCGAGCTTTGTATTTCTCCACCTTTCCTTCAACATTTGTCTTCTTCTTAAACACCCATGTGTTGCTAATTTGTTTCCTTCCAGCTGACAACTCCACCAGATCAAAGCCTCATTTTTGTGCAAAGTTTGCATTTCATCAACCATGGCCTCTTTCCAGAGTTTTCCATCCTCTGAATCTACTACTTCCTTCACAGTTCTGGGATCATCATCAATAATAGATAAAGAAAATTTTTAACAGAAATCAGATGGACTATACATTTTTGGTTGCCATTTTTCTCGAATTGATATTCTTACACTCAGAGTTTACGGCTCTTCATCTTTTGATTCCTCTTCTATTGTAGAGTTTGATTCTTCCTCCTTAAGCTCAAACTTTATCTTCTCAGGTTCCTTTGGTCGGACTTCATGTTTAATAACATCTCTCACCTCTCTAAACAACACATCTCAGTTGTACACAACCTTCCTTGTTACTAGATTCCAAAGCTAATAACCCTTCAAACCATCATTATACCCAATAAAGATGCACTTTTCAGATTTACTATCCAACATGGTTCTTTTCTCCTTTAGAACATGTACATATGCATCACATCCAAATAACCTCAGATGTGAAAGAGAGGGTTTCTTACAAGTCCATACCTCTTGTAGAGTCTTATCCTCCAATGCTGATGAAGGTGATTGGTTGACCAAGTAACATGTTGTCTCCACCACCTCTGCCTAGAATTCCTATCCTAACCCAACATGACTTAGCATGATTCTTTCCCTTTCCATCAATTTCTTGTTCATTCTTTCTCCAAATCCATTTTTCTCAGGTGTGTATGGAGTAGTCTTCTGCCATGCTATACCACACTTCTTACAGAATTCTTCAAATTCCTTGCTGAAAAACTCTCCATTGTTATCTAACCTCAACACCTTTATCTTCTTCTCTATCTGGTTTTACATCAAAGTCTTAAATTCTTTAAACCTTTCAAAGAATTCATATTTCTTCTTAAGGAAATATATTCATGTATTCATTGAGAAGTCATTTATAAATGATACATAGTACGTAGACTTACCCAATGATGGAACCTTCATAGGTCCAAACACATCACTATGCACAAGCTCTATTATATATTTTTCCCTCTTACCACCAGATGGGAAGCTCACCCATTTGTGCCTCCCATATACACAATTTTCACAGAGATCAAAATCTAGAGAGCTATTACTCATACCATCTACCATACCTATACCATTAAGCATTCGAAGGCCCTTCTCTCCAATATGTCCAAGCCTTTGATGTCACAACATAGTCTTCTCTCCAAAGACCACTAGATTTTCTGCTCCACTTTCAGGAACAACATAACTGTTGCACCCATCAACAATGGTGATACCTTGTAGCTTGTACAGATTTCCAATCCGAACTCCCTACATCAATACCAGTGCTCCCCAAACCATCTTACAAGTATCCTTCTCGAACAATGTTTTTACACCTGCATCATCCAGCTTGCTTACGAAAATCAAATTTCTGGCCAATGTAAGAATAGACAGAGCACCTGGAAGTGTTCTAACCCTTCCACCTTGTAACTTCAACTTTACTTTTCTGTGACCAACGATTCTAGCCTTCCTATCATCCCATAAGAAGACATCACCACCATCATATTTATTATACTCTTAGAACCACTCTCTATGAGGAGTGAAGTGAAAATATGCACATGAGTCAATCAACCATGCCTCATGATCTACATGTGTACTTGAAAAAGCCAAGTACACATCCCCACTTTCATATGAGGTGGTTTTCACCTCTGTAGAAGGAGCATCATCAAATCCCTTTCCTTTGTCAGAAGCTTTAGATTTATAGTCCCTTTTGTAGTGCACTTCCTTTCCGCATTTCTAGCACAGCACCTTTATAAGTTTTCCTGGAGATTTAGTCTCCTTCTAGATTTAAATCTCCCACTTGATGACTCATTTTTCTTTCTGTTCTAGGACCAACCTCATACAAACAAGGCATCACCATACTCGCTCTCCATATTTTTCCCTCTCATCTCCTCCATTAGCAAGGATAAGACTATTTCATCAAACTGCAAGGCAGTTGCATTGCTACCTATTGCAATAACCAAAATATCCCATAAATCTGGTAGAGAACACAACAAACCAATGCACTTATCTTCATCTGAAATTTTAATATCAACAGATAATAACTGATTTACCACAATATTAAATGCATTCATATGCTCTATCGCCATGTCTCCATCTTTCTTCCTCAGGTTATATAGCTTTTTCCATAGGAATAGTGTATTCACTAGACACTTAGATTGGCAAAGAGTTCCTAACTTATCCCACAAAGCCTTTGCCGTAGCTTCCTCTAATACATTCAAAAATAATGAATCTGAGAGACACAATCGTATTGTGCTCTTTTCCTTCTGATCCAACTTCTTCCATTCTTCATGAGACACTCTTATTGGTTTACTATGTGTATCTACCGTGATCCACTGATCTTTATCCACCAACAAATCCTCTATCTTGAGTTTCCACAACTCAAAACCCTGACTATTAAATTTCTCAATCTCTATCTTTCCACTACTCGCCATCTTCTTTCACCACTAGAATTGATCCCGCAGATCTCCCACTGAACAGGGTCTACCACATGCTCAAGTGAAACACCTCAGCAACAAAGGCGTCCCATTAAAGGAAAAATTTCTCTGATACCAAATGTAGGTTTTAACCCCGTACAAAAATTACCTGCATACGAATTCTAAAACAAAGAAAATAAATACACAGAGCTTTTCCCCTGGATCCCAAAACTGCGACTAATAGATTGATTTCTCATTATTGTTCCTTTCAATGTTACAATACATATTTATACATGCTGAAGCATCCAATACCATGTACCGAAAACCATCACGTCCAAAACCATGTGCAAAAACCATGCACAAAACCATAGGTAGGTCTTCCCAACCTAATATAGGGTCCAAAAAAAATCTTAGGTTGCTGCCCCAAACCTCATAGAGGGGGCTATCTACCCCCCTCAAACCCCTTGTGGCCCCACCCCATTGCGCAATCGGCGCATCTAAGGGGGGGCTCTGACCCCCGTCTAACCCTCCGGTTAACTACGTAGGCTAGTCATGGGAAGAATATAACACAACCCAGTAATGTGATCCCATCACTTGCGACCCTCACCTAGCTGAATACCAAGAAGAATGTCCAATAGGATCTTGACTCGTACTTCAACAAGTTGATGCACACTGCCACCAGCCCAGACTTGCTTATCAGTGTAGACATCATGCACAAGTGCATTGCTGGTCTGACCACACTAAAGACAATGATGTGCATGCTCACAAATGAGTTGGATAGAGGAACCCGAGTAGTGTACCCAGATGTTATGGAGGCAAGGTTCAGGTTTAATATGGATGTCACTGTAGAACACATGGACACTCTCAAGGACTACCAATCTTGGCATCAATATGTCACTATTGATAAGCATGAGGATTATAGATTTGAGGCTTTTGTGGTCAACGTTTTGTGCAGTGATGTCTTCTAGAGTCATCACATTCATGTTTTATTGTATCAACGTTTCAAACCAACCTCTGTGGTTCATCATTAGGATCAGATGTGTGAAAAAGTCAAACAATGACGGGGCAATAAATAGAAGAAAGGTTGGGATGGTAATGTAAGGAGCCAACAAGTTTGATAATGTTAAGAAATAAATTAAGTTTATATATATTATAATAATAATATAGAACATATATTATTATAATATATATATATATAGAAAATGTTATAAATTCTTATTTATCTTTTCTTTAGATTTAAGTATAATTATTCAAATAAATATATGATTGCAATTATATTTATAACTAAATGTTTAGTATTAATTATTTTTTATATCATTAATAAATACCTAATGTTATTATTCTAGTATAACATAATGTGACATTATAATATTATAATGTTCGAAATGTTATAATGTTGTTTGTCCAAGAACAAAAGGTTTTGTATTAATAAATTTGGTTGACTTTAGGATCATTAATGATAATAATTAGGTCTTATAAGTATTACTAACTAATTTTTGTTTAATTAATACTTTTTGAGATGTCTGGCTAAGGAGTCTCCTAATTTTTTAATGTTAACTGACGTTTAAATAAAAACTTGAATTTAATCTTACTAAATTTCTTTAATGGATTTAAAGAGGGTTCTTGATTAATATTATTTATTCAAATATTAATAAAATTATATTCAAGAACAGGAGTAACTAGGAGATGGTAGAAGTCCCAATTAGTGCAGGAATCTAATTATTACTTATTTTACAACTGTCATCACAGTTGAGGTTATTGGAGTGTTTTCTTATTTCGACAGCTTCTCTAAATTTTCTATGGTGATAATGGTCAATTTCAGTCACAAAACACGAGTTTTGTATGCAAATGTGGTGATTGGTTTTACTAGTGCGATCGGCCAAAGCTGAGGTTTTGCAACAATTATGCTTGATGTCAGTGGCATGTTCTGGAATCCTAGTAAATATGTTTCAAGAACATTCCACTGACATCAAGCATAACTATTCCAAAACCTCAGCTTTTGCCAAGCACTTTAGTAAAACCAATCATCACATTTGCATAGAAAGCTCCTTTGTTGTGGCCAAAATCGACCATTATCACCATAGAAAATTTAGAGAAGCTATAAAATAGGAAAACACCCCAATAACCTCAACCACAATGATCATTGGAAAATAAGTGATAACTGGAATCCTACACTAACTGGGGTTTCTACCATCTCCTAGGTACTCCCATTCCGGAATATCATTTTATTAATATTTGAATAAATATCATTAATCAAGAACCCTTTTTCATCCCTAAAAGAACTTTAGTAAGATTAAATTCAAATAATTTTATTTAAACCTCAGTTAACTTTAAAAAATTTAGGAAAATCCTTAGCAATACATCTGAAAAATTATTAATTAATAAAAATTCAGTGAGTAATACTTAGAAGACATAATTATTATCAATAATGATCCTAAAGTCAACAAAATTTATTAATACAAAAACTTTTGTTCCTCGACAAATAACATTATAACATTTGGAACATTATAATATTATAATGTCACGCTATATTATACTAGAATAATAACATTAGATATTAATTAATGTTATAAAAAATAGCTAATACTAAAACTTATAGTTAATAACATTATAATATTTCAATGTTATATTATATGAATAAGTATACTAAATCTAAAGAAAAATTAAATAAAAAATAAAACATATATATATAATATATAATATATAATATATAATAATAATATATATATATATACAAGAGAGAGAACAGAGAAGAGAGAAGAGAGAGAGATTATAGTTAATTAATTAAACTGAATTTATTTCTTTAGATTATCAAACATGTCAGCTCCTTACATTACCATCCTAACCTTTCCTCTATTTATTGCCCCATCATGGTCTTAAATTTTCACACATTTGGTCCTCATGATGAACCACAGAGGTTGGTTCGAAATGTCGATACAATCAAACATGAATGTGATGACTCCAAAAGACATCACTACATAGCATGAGGATGTCGAGAATTTGGACTTCTATCATTGTCGAAGTCTGAATGATGTCTAGTTTGGCTTGTCCAAGACATTGTTCACATGGGTACATGTGCATTGTAATGTTGAGTCATGTCAACTGTAAGTCAAGTGTCAAGAGTGGATGTAACAGTCATAGAGTAGGTGAAGAGTCATGAGGGTAGTTGAATGGTCACAAAGGGGGAATGTCAAGGGTCACCCCACCCTTTGCTATAAATAGTCCCTCATAACTCAATGTAGGGGCTTTTGGTTAGCCAAGATTATACTAAGACTATTTTGAAGAAGGCTTGGATAGTATTGTAAAATGCCTTGGCTTCTCCACTGCACGAAGCTAGTACAACTCTTTGGAGGAGTAGGAAGATGTGGTTGTAATGTTCCACTGTTGGGGCTAGAAGGTTTACATGGATGTATTGTATGAGTGTGACTTACACTTTTTTATATAATAAGAGCCAGGACATTTTTATTGTAGTTGGACTGCTCTGGTTGCTTTACTGATATGTGTTGTTTAACTTACATACTTGTGTATGAACCGATTCACATGCAATTATATGGATCTTGTTGTTAATGTGTTTCATATGTTGTTAATACTATCACCATCCATGTCGACTGCTCTGACGTGTTATGCCCCTATACCAATAGGTGTCATATATCATGATTGACTTGATGAGATATGTAATATGTTCATACCTTTACCTTTTGCAAAATTTTTCTATATTTGTGTAAAAAATAAAAAAATTTAAAAAATGTAAAGAGGGTATGCCCTAAAAACAAAATCGAAGGCTAAAACGAATAAAAGATGGTCAAAATATGAAAGAAAATGAACCCCAACAAAAAGAAAAGACCGTGAAAGTGTGTAAGTCTAAATGCCACTACTTTTTTACTTTTGTGTAATAAACAATTGTGTGCAGTTTGTCACTTATGCCACAATTCATGAATAGTCAAACAATTTAAACTTAGCTATTCATTTTTCAATTTCAAGTTGTAGAAATAGATACTAAAGATATGACTGAATAGTTTAATCTTGGGAGTTAAGTAGATAGGTAGAGTAAATAAAAGGAGCCCAATAGTTTAATCTAAGCCTTTGAATGTAATAAGGTTAGACTTAGATAGATATCTAAAAGAAAGTTTGTAAGGGTTTGCTAGTTTAAGTGCATCCTATAAGAAGTAAAAATGCTAGGTTAAGTAGGTAGGGTAAGTAAATGATTGGTTGCAAAATAATATGTGATGAGTGGTCAAGTTAAAAGCTTAAATCCTTTTGCTTTCATCACTTGGACAAACCATGGATGAAAATGAAGACAACATACCATGAAATCAAAGTCAAACTAATTAACCTCCTCACTCATTTTCCCCTAAATTTTCATTAGCCGCCCCTAAGTACTAAAGGCACCTATAACAAGTTAGTGGGGCTCAGAGCATTTCTCTGAATTCTGGAGGGACCGGACCCTCGACCCACCAATTTTTAATGCCTAAAGTACTTAAGTCCCTTTCATCAATATGTACCCCTTCATAAATTCATTCATCCCATTTAAAAGGTTTTCCTAAGTAAAATCCCCATTTTACTTAGGGAAATTAAAACATTCTATATACAAAACCCTCATATTCATTAGCCTAAGGTATAATTGTTGTATGATGAAATAGATTTTTAGAGACATTTAACTTAGCGCACTTCATAATTCAAAGTCATATTAACTACTAATTTATATTATTAAGTAATTCCCCTATAAATTTACTTGCCCCTGTATTATTATACGTATGAAAAACCCTAAATTCCTATATATCCCGCCCCTCAGTTAAAGTACAACCATAATACATTCCTAATTGGGATTAATTAGTTAATCTTTAAATAATTAAGAACCCGGACCCTGCCATACTAAAATATAAGGATTAATTAACCCCCATGGTTACTTAATAACTTTTTCCACCAATCCCATTGCAACCGATATAATTAAAAAACCCTTAATTATGTTGGGCCCGCCCTCATTAAAGTCCCGCCACCTCACATCCTTAATAGCCATCCGATCAAACCTCCCAGATCCAGTGACTCTCATGCATATCATACAACCCTTCGTCACTGAACGTTAGCGCATGATCTCTGGTGGTTTTGCAAATAGTACCCTCGCCACACGTCATTCATCGTATGGTATTGCATGGATTGAGCCCAAATACTGCCTACCCTCCATCAGCGGTGCGATGAAACCCGCTTACCGCCTCCCACAAATGACAAAAACTTCAAACCGCCCCCACTTCCCACTCTCCGCATATGAAAAATTTTCCACTGTTCATTCAAAGCTTACCTGCCAATATCAACTGTTTAGTCGTTTAAACACAAAAAACTCAGTTTTGCTCATTTTCCGCTGATTGTGTAGTAAAACCCTATGAAACCCATATGTGCCACCTGAAGTCTCTGTTAAATGATTTGAGCATGGTTTACCTCCCGAAAATCATTATGGACTCACTCCAAAAACCTTTCAAGCCCAAATGAAACCTTTTCAACCTCCAATGCAAGCCAATTCTTTCTTAACAGTCTGTTTTGTTTTACAGGTGATCAGAAGACCACAACCTTGGATAAATAGCCTTAATACTAGTCATAAGACCTATTTACTCCAAGATTGTTATAAAATCAATTCAAACAGAGATGGAAAATAAAACATACAGTTAAAAGATAAGCAGAGGAAACATGAAATTTAATGATTTATTATTGAAATAGACAATAAAAACCTAAAGATACAGTGAAGGTAAAAGGACACCGTGAAAAAGTCAAAGTGTATCAAAGTTAAAGAGTATTAGATTGAAGAACAAGTCAATTAAATCATCTAGGATGAAGATAAACAACAAAGAAGATAGTTAAAAAACATAGCATACAGATTCATATCAAAGTGAAGATAGATGAAAAACAAAGCGGTAAAAATAAAAAGTAAACACTAAATAGTAAAAGTAAAAATGGATGCAATAAGGGTTCAACAAAGATGAAAAAATTCTCACCAACTAAAATGAAGTTTATCTAAAGTTAAAGTGAAAAATAGTTAAAAGGAATTTAAGGTCAAAAGACGAAATCAAAGCAGAAATGGTACATTCTTCAGAAATTTCTTGTTTCAGTAATAGTTTTACAGAAACTATTGTGGCCAATCCAAGGAGAATTTTGCGAAACTGGAGGAGGTTTTTGTTCCAAACATACTACTGTACAAAAAATTCTCTAAATTCTTACACATATATTACCAAAAGGGAGACAAGTGAATGTCTTCACAGCCTATTTTTCAGTTTGTGAAAAGTCTGGTTTTTTACATCTTTTTACAGAGAATATTATGAACAGTTGGAGCTGAATTTTGGGAAATGGAGAGAGGTTTATCTCAAAAACATTCATAGCTACAAAAAAATATTTCAAATTTTACATATCTATCACATATTGAGATATACAGGTGTATCATGGGACCCTAAGTTTGCAGAATTTCTGGGGAAGAATGCACAAAGGAAGGATGTAGTTAGTGACTAGAGTGCCTCACCATAAACTAAGAGTTGCTATCAGATTCAACTTTCTCTTCTTTTTCACCATAAATCCATAGAAATAGTTCCAAATAGATTCATTAATTTTGAATGTCCTTTATGTGAGTTCTATTAACGTAAACAGTTGCAGATATTTCTGAAACTAATCTTGATATTTTTTTCAAGATATTTCAGTTTACAATTAGTATAAATACTTCTTCATCTGAAGTATTTTGAGGTGGATTCTTAAACATTTCTATAATACTGATTACTTTGGAATAAAGTGCTCTTGGAAAAATTTTGCATGGCTTGCTGGATGAAAAATTAATGTAAAGGACTTTTCACAGGATTCATATGTTCAACACCTCACAAATAAGTATCTTATATCTCATGAGCTATTATTCTCTTGTTTATTATATCAATTATGTTCCATATCTAAATAATAAAATGAAAAAGAATAATTCAGAAAGTGCTTAAGTGCAATATGTCTTCAATCGTTTTTGTTCTCAATGTTTTCTTCTAAACTAGCATAAATAGTGAATTCTTAATTGCTCATGTTTCTTAGTTTATTCATTTTAATCATTTAGTAAAGAATTATTAATTTCTCTTTATTGGTGATTAATCAAGTTGTCTTCTCTTAAAATATGTTGAAGGATTCTTAATTTCCCTTCATCCCTTTTAAGTCCATCCCATATTTTCAAGTCTCTATTTGCTCCCTATTTAGCTATCTTGCCTTGTGAAGCCATCTTTTGTTGAGAAATCAAATCCAGTTGAGCCATTTTCTTTGACTCCATTAGCCCAATGGACTTAAATATTTGGTTCTACCCCTCTGCTATTGAATTTCACCACAAAATCCAATCAGATCTCAAAGCTTTCATAACTATCCTAAAACCTTATAAAACAAAGCTAAATCTAAAAGAGAGAGCTTTCTCTAGGTACAAATTTGCTAGATTCTGTACCCAAAAGTTAGTTTGTGGTTACCTGGAACCGCTTTCCCCTTCTTACAACTTCTAGGAAAATCTGAGTGATAACATAGTGGCAACTCCGCTGGGGAATAAAAGTTTATTTGTTCATTATAGTTGTTTGCTTTAGAAACTACAAACGGAGCTTGAAGTTAGCCAGGTAGCCTTCGAACTACTCTTGCTCTGCAAGTGCATAAATAGATGAATGCTACTTCAGTCAATATCCAATTTAGTTTATGAACATAACATAGTGGCAACCATACTGGGGAAGAACAAATCCTCAGTTGAAGTAAACCTTTGAGAAAGCACTAAATTAAATATTTTATGTATCTTAAAGGAATGATTTGAAGTTGTTTACTATTTTTCTTCAGAATTGTTTTATAGGTTTAGATCTGATCTATGATGGTGGACAATGATCAGACACACAAAGGTTAAAATCATCCACCTAGAGACTCCACATCAAATTTGCAACTAAGACTCCACTGGAGAAATGAACCTAAAAGAACAATACGAAAAGATCAGACTTTTAGCTTGGATTGTTATCCAAGACATTAAGTTCTTTCTAAATTGGTAGAGTTTTCCAATGTATATTGTATTTTAGAGAAGATTTTAGATTAATTTTTTTAATTATGTTTCTTTGAAAATTGTAAATATATATCATCCTTTTGAAACGTATGATGATCACTTTCCAATCAAGAAGCCTCAAATACTCAAGACTCCACTACTAAAAGAATCCAGAGTTGTTGAGAATCTATGGTGACCAAATTTTAGCATTGAGTGTCTTAAAGATGAATTTAACAAATCAACGCAGGTATGCTCCTTTGGACAGGTCAAAGATTCCAAGTTTTCCAAATCCTTTTCCCAACTTTAATTGGTAAAAAAATCTTCTATTGTTTAGATATGAAATAGGAGATGATGCTACTTTACATTTATTAAAATTTCATATGCTATGCACATTCGAAAGTTTAAACTCAAATTCCATGAAGGTTGTCTTATGAAAATATTTATGGTAAATTTAGAAGAAAAATCTAGATCTTGGTATGAAAATTTACCAGCCTCTAGCATATGTTCTTTAAAGCAGTTTCATGTTGTATTTCATGACAAATACAAGGAAATTTATTCATCTCTATTGCTAATTCAAGACTGTTGTGACAATTTTGAAAGTTTTATTCAATATATTGAAAATTACTATTATCATGATGATCAATTCATGGATCATGAAATATTAGAGGTTTTAGAAGAAAAACCTTTTCAAAAAGTGGAAGCCTTGCTTGAATTATCTTCCCATCAGAAAGAAAAAGATGATGTATGTTGTTTAGAAACCCATGAAGTTTCCCCATAGGAAACAATTCTTGAAGCACAAAAAACTAGTTAGAATAAAGAAGAAAGTCAGTTCCCTAAACTTGCTCAAATAGAAAATAGCAATGAAAACCAACAACAGTCCGGAGATCTGGAGGTAGAGGCGATAAAGCTTAAAAATATTGAACCACAAGACCATCTTCAGTAAGTAGTGGTTTCTTCAGAAATTAAAAACCAGTCAAATTTATTTGATGAAAACCATATCATAAATTTTCTTTCCTTGCATGTAAATGAAATAAGACAACATACTTTGATAGATCATGATCTTTCATCTAAAATTAATGAAAGTTTGCAACTCCATTGCAAGCTTCTATATGAAAAAGATAATGATAATGATTTTCCTGTTGTATGTGATAAGGTTGTTATATTTGATGAAGATTAAGAGTATTCAGAGCACTTGGCTACAGTGGATAATAAGGAGGAGAAACAATTGACCAATCAGTTAAATCAAGCAGCAACTTGGAATGACGTTTGTTTTCCTAGTATAAATAATCCAGAACATCTTATATGGCAACATTACCATTATCCTTTGGTCAATATGTTGGAGCCATCAGTACAAGAAGATATTAAGAATCATGAACAAATTTCTGCTAATTCCAACTACCATAGATCAGAAGATATATTTATAAAGCAATATGTGTAAGAGAAAGCTGCTGATCTAATGTGTGTGTTTGATGACATTACTTCTTTTGATGATTTGCCCAAATATGATTAGTATGATGATAATTATGTTCTTCAAATCCAAAGAAACTTTAGAAAGCAATTAGAAGCTAGTTTTCGGAATAAGGAAGTTTGGTTTCACCAACATGATAATAGTGATTAGCTTGTTCATTTCAACTATGAAAGTGAGGAAGAAAATGTATAAAATTTGGAATAAGTGAAGTTTCTTTGCCTCTTTTATGTTGAACCATTTCAGTTTTTAAAGGGAATGTGGTATAAAATCTCTAAAGAGAAGGGTAAGCAGCTTGTATAAACTCATGAAGTTCCATTTAAACCTATATGTAATAAGTTGCATCAATCCTTCCAAGTTTTTCATGGTCCCATAACTGATGAGTTTGATAATGAATGCAATCATAATTTTTCTCCATCAACAAACTATGAGAGTGAAAATCAAGATGATAATGGTTTCACTAGCTAGACATTTCAATCAATAAGAGTATCATCACAATGCTCATCTAAAAGTGTGCAGGGTGGTAAAGATGAAAGTGACATTTCAGTTTCATGGCATGAAGGCTATCGAGAACAACTATATAGTTATTTGAATCAGTTTAAAAATAGTGTGCACATTTTGGAGGATCCTTTTGTATAGTTTTTGGAGCCCACAAAGAAAAGTCATTATTTACTTATCTTATCTTTGGTTGACAAGGTTATATTTCACTTTAGGATCTCAGTTTCAATCACAAACAAGCCCAAGCAGCAAAATCTATCAACATATATACTGCTTGAGTGGCTGCATTGGTTATTTCATTTTACCTAACCAACAGTTAGAAAGCTGATTAAAGTAGGTAGGTAGGATTTCAATTTGATTTAATCTAGTTTTCAGTAGATTATGAAATAAATCCTTACAGATTTGAATCCAATCAAAAGGCCCTATGATCTTGATCATTTACTAATTTGGTTTGAAGGTTGCGGCACCATTTAGTTTCAGGTCAGATCTCAAGTTGTGCAAGAAAATGTTAAAAAGATTTTTAATAAAAGACCAAGGCTGAAGATTCCTACCTAAGTGACAAGGTGCTCAAGTAGGATTCAAGAAGGTAGAATAAAGGTTTCGTGTTGATTGGATGGTAATTTTGGAGTTGAAGCCCAAATAGAAGGCCCTAAGCTCCAGAAGCTTTACTGTCATACATACAAATAAAGCAGGAGGAAAAAGGAGATTTGCAGAGCACAATCAAAGTTTCTCAAAGGCCATTGATCTACTGTTCTTGACTTTCCACTAGGGAAAGCCATCCCCAAGTGGAGCCACTGTTATGCCCCTATACTAATAGTTGTCATATATTATGATTGACTTGATGATCTATGTAATATGTTCATACCTTTACTTGTTGCAAAGTTTTTCCATATTTGTGTAAAAAATCAAAAAGTTTAAAAAATGTAAAGAGGGTATGCCCTAAAAGAAAAATCAAACAGTAAAAAGAATAAAAGATGGTCAAAAAATGAAAGAAAATGAATCCCAACAAAAAGAAAAGACCATGAAAGTGTGCAAGTCTAAATGCCACTACTTTATTACTTTTGTGTAATAAACAATTGTGTGCAATTTTCCATTTATGCTACAATTCATGAATAGTCAAACAATTTAAACTTGGCTACTTCATTTTTCAATTTCATGTTGTAGAAATAGATAATAAAGATATAACCGAATAGTTTAATCTTGGCAGATAATTAGATAGGTAGAGTAATCAAAAGCAGCCCAATAGTTTAATATGAGCCCTTGGATGTAATAAGGTTAAACTTAGATAGATATCTATATGTAAAAGAAAAGAAATTTTGATGAGGGTTTGCTAGTTTAAGTGCACCCTAATAAAGAAGTAAAAATGCTAGGTTAAGTAGGTAGGGTAAGTAGATGATTGGTTGTAGAATAATGTGTGATGAATGGTCAAGTTAAAAGCTTAAATATTTTTTCTTTCATCACTTGGACAAATAATGGATGAAAATCAAGACAATATATCATGAAATCAAAGTCAAACTAATTAACCTCCTCACTCATTTTTCCCTAAATTTTCACTAATTCCCCCTAAATACTAAAGGCACCTATAACAAGTTAGTGGGGCTCAGAGAATTTCTCTAACTTCTGGAAGGACCGGACCCTAGGCCCAACAATTTGTAATGCCTAAAGTACTTAAGTCCCTTTCATCAATATTTACCCCTTCATAAATTCATTCATCCCCTTTAAAGGTTTTCCTAAGTAAAATCCCCATTTTATTTAGTGAAATTAAAACATTCTATAGACAAAAACCTCATATTCATTATCCTAAGGTATAATGTTGTATGATGAAATACATTTTCAAAGACATTTAACTTAGAGCACTTCATATTTCAAAGTCATATTAAATACTAATTTATATTCTTAAGTAATTCCCCTATAAATTTACCTGCCCCCATATTATTATAAGTATGAAAAAACCCCAAATTCCTATATAGCCCGCCCCTCGGTTAAAGTATAACCATAATACATTCCTAATTGAGATTAATTAGTTAATTTGTAACTAATTAAGAAACCCGACACTGCCATACTAAAATATAAGGATTAGTTAACCCCCACGGTTAATTAATAACTTTTTCCACCAATCCCGTTACTCCCGATATAATTAAAAAACCCTTAATTATGTTGGGCCCGCCCTCATTAAACTCCCGCCACCTCACCTCCTAGTTAGCCATCTGATCAAGCCTCCCAGATCTAATGACTCTCGTGCATATCGTACAACCCTCCAGGACCAAACGTTAGTGCACGATCTCTAGCGGTTTTCCAAACAGTACGCTCGCCACACATTGCTCATCATATAGTATCGCACAGATGAGTCCAAATACTGCCTCCCCTCCATAAGCATCGCAGTGAAACCCACTCACCACCTCCCACAAATGACAAAAACGTCAAACCATCCCTGCTTCCCACTCTTCGCATATGACAAATTTTCCACTATTCATTCAAAGCTTATCTACAAATATCAACCATTTACCGGTTTAAACACAAAAACCTCAGTTTTGCTTATTTTCACTTGATTTTGTAGTAAAACCGTAAAAAACCCATCTACACCACCTGAAGCCTCTGTTAAATGATTCAATCATGGTTTACCTCCCAGAAATAATTATGGACTCACTCCACAGACCTTTCAAGCTCAAATGAAACCTTTTTGACCTCCCATTCAAACCAATGCTTTCTTAACAATTTGCTTTGTTTTACAAGAGATCAGAAGACCACAACCTTAGACAAACAGTCTTAATACTAGTCATAAGACCTATTTACTCCAAGATTGTTATCAAATCTATTCAAACAGAGATGGAAAATAAAACATACAGTTAAAAGATAAGTAGAGGAAACATGAAATTAAATGATTTATTGTTGAAATAGACAGTAAAAACCTAAATATATAATGACGGTAAAAAGATACAGTAAAGAACAATCAAAGTTTATCAGGGTTAAAGAGTATCAGATTGAAGACCAAGTCAAGTAAATCAGCTAGGATGAAGATAAACAACAAAGAATATAGTTACAAAGCATAGCATAAAGATTCATGTCAAAGTGAAGACAGATGAAAAAACAGAGCGGTAAAAGTAAAAAGTAAACAGTAAACAATAAAAGTAAAAAAGGATGTAGTAAGGGTTAAACAAAGATGAAAACACTTTCACCAGCTACAATGAAGTTTATCTAAAGTTAAAGTGAAAAACAGTTAAAAGGAATTTAAGGTTAAAAGATGAAATCAAAGAAAAAATGGTACATTCTTCATAAATTTCTTATTTAAGTTATAGTTTTGCATAAACTATTGTGGCCAATACAAGAAGTATTTTACGAAAATGGAAGAGGCTTTTTTCCTAACATTCTACTCCACAAAAACCTCTCTCACGTTTTACACAGGTATTAGCAAAATGGAGACAAGTGCATGTCTTCACAACCTATTTTTCAGTTTGTTCAAAGTCCTATTTTTGACATCTTTTTGCAGAGCATATTCTGAAGAGTTGGAGCTGAATTTCGGTAAAATGAGAGAAATTTATCTCAAAAACATTCATAGCTAAAAAAACATCTTTCAATGTTTACATGTCTATGATGGATTGAGATATACAAGTGTATCATTGGACCCTATGTTTGCAGAATTTCTGGGGCAGAATGCACAAAGGAAGCATGCAGTTAGTGACTGGGATGCCTCATTATCAACTAAGAGTTTCTATCAAATTCTACTTTCTCTCCTTTTTGGCCATAAATCCATAGAAATAGTGCCAAATAGATTCATTATTTTTTAATGTCCTTTATTTGAGTTCTATTAATGTAAACAGTTAGAGATATTTGTGAAACTAATCTTGATATTTTTTCAAGATATTTCAGTTTACAATTAGTATAAATACTTCTTCATTTGAAGTATTTTGGGGTGGATTGTTAGACATTTCTGTAAAACTGATTACTTTGGAATAAAGTGTTGTTGGACAAATTTTGCATGGCTAGCTGGATGAAGAATTAATGCAAAGGACTTTTCACAGGATTCATGTACCAGACAAATAAGTATATTATATCTCATGTGCTATTGTTTTCTTATTTATTATACCAATTATGTTTCATATCTGAATAATAAAATGAAAAAGAATAATTCAGAAAGTGCTTAAGTGCAATCTGTCTTCAATCGTTTTTGTTCTCAATGTTTTCTTCTAAACTAGCATAATCTGTGAATTCTTAATTGCTCTTGTTTCTTGGTTTACTCATTTTAATCATTTAGTAAAGAATTCTTAATTGCTCATTATTAGTGATTAATCAAGTTCTCTTCTCTTAAAATATGTTGAAGAATTCTTAATTTCCCTTCATCCCTTCTAAGTCCATCCCATCTTTTCAAGTCTCTATTTTCTCCCTATTTACCTATCTTGCCATGTGAAGCCATCCTTTTTTGAGAAACCAAATCCAGTTGAGGCATTTTCTTTGACTCCATTAGCTCAATGGACTAAACTATTTGGTTCTACCCCTCTGCTACTGAATTTCACCACCAAATCCAATCAAATCTCAAAGCTTTCATAACTAGCCTAAAACCTTATAAAACAAAGCTAAATATAAAAGAGAGAGCACTCTCTAGGTATAGATTGGATAGATTTTGTACCCAAAAGTTGGTTTGTGGTTACCTTGGACCCCTTTCCCCTTCTTACAACTTCTGGGAAAATTTGAGTGATAACATGTCAGATATCAGACAAACCTTTTACTTGAACCTTTGCTATAAGAAAGGTCACACTCACCTCAAACTAATCCATGAGTGTTGTACGTGTTATCTTACATTGTATGATGTGTCTGTCACATCCGAGTGGACTACTCAACTGGAAGTTGTGCATGTCCTTTGTCTTTTGTGTTCCTAGCTGAGTTGGGATTGAACCCTTTCAACGTGGAAATCACCTTCATATCCTTCCCCTTTCAAAGTGTTGGAACCTCTCATACACATTCCTTGACTCACTGCATCAGCCATACCCTTGCTTCTAACAGAGTTATTCTACCTTCCTCTGTGCGACACCACGGTTAAGGAACTACCTTATGACCCACTCCTAGGACTACTACACCAAACTGTTTGAGGTCTAATTGGGACTTCTTACGAGGGAGATCCCCTTAACATATTGGTGGGTCCAACACCATCAAAGGCCCTCATCATCTGCATGTTCTGGGTAGGTTTCTGTGGTTATGTCTTCTTCTCCTTCATTTTAGCTATCAATATATGGCACTCTTCTATCGCATGGTAAAATTGAGTTCAATAGCAGCATGATGGGCATGTCTAGCTCATACACTCCTACGTGTAATGTCTTGGCACTCGATAATTATAGTAAATAACTTCCCTCAACGTCTTGTAGGTCCTCCTCCTCCTCAGCCTTGTCTGCGTCCCTAATATCCTCTGTGCAGCCCACCAACACCTTGATCCATAGGCTGAGTGTCTATTTTCATCTGATACGTGGGTGTTCTTTCCATCATCAATTCATAGCTATGGCAATTACATTCATCATGGACCACTGATTTACAAAAATTGTAGAATAATTGTTGGGTGTCTCCACAAACTTTTGGAGCAAGTGGCAATTGTCTGTTACATGTTTTTGTGCTACTTGACAGATAGCGCACCATAGCATGGGCCCTATACTTGGTCCAGCTTGAGCTTCCTTCCTCAGGGGCATTCATCCCCCTCTTGCCACATAATTTTTGAAAATAGGGAAGTGATCCTTATCATGCCCCTCGCTTTTACACTTGAGGCACCCAACTTCTTCACGCACTTCTGACCAAGCCACTTTTTCCTTCTTCAAGCTCTGAAACTCTAGGCAAAGGTTTTGCAAATCCACATGAATCTGTTAAACTCCCAACATCACGTCCTAGATAGGTGTCTCATGTAATCTTATTATGATCTCCAGCGCTTCCGCCTCAGTCCCTATCTTTTGTTATGAAAAAGAAATCCTTAAGTGAGGAAAGAGTGCAACTATAAACCAATCGTGGTACTGACTGTCTGGGAGGTTCATATTAGCTTTGTGGATTCTACACTTTAGTCTCTAATCCATCTCCCAAGGTGTTTCATCGATCCTCATCATAATCTCCTTCAACCACACTACTGATTGTGTTTTGGACTTAGGCCTACTGTATTCCTTATTCAAAGCAGTTTTAGTGTCTACTAATGATGCCAACAGGATATCACTGTAGTACTTAATGTAACATGTCAATGCATGATCTTGTAGAGCAATAACCAACTGTGCTTTCTTCATATGATCATCTTTAATATTCTACGTTTTCCACACAACCTTTTCAATCAACTAAAACTAGTGTGGGTCCTCATTTCCCAAGCCCTTGGAAATGGAAAACTTCATTGTATTCGACATGTTGAACTGTGGCAGAGGTGGTGGCGGTGTGGAGAAGGTGTATGCTATGGGGGTGAAGGTGGAGGTGGTGTGGGTGGATGAGGTATTTGCAGAAAACCTTGTCTTGTCAATTGTATAGTGCCTCAGAGTGAGGCCTATACTACTCCCTTGTCGTCGCTTGAATGAGGTTCTATCAATGGGTTGTATTCAGAGCTTGCTCTTTCCTGATTTCTAAAGAATCGTCCACTTCACGTAGATCTAGAAAAAAAGGAAATGGCATAACCTAGTTTTCACACAAGATCATTTTAATCCAAGTATTCAAATATCTCAAATACTTACCTCGTGGTCCCCTAAAAAAGTATCATTCTTCTTCATTGTTACTAACTAAGGTATCAACCGTAAATTATATCATGAATCCTCCTATGAATCAATCAAACCAATGATTGATGGCGTGCGCGAGCTTATATTCATAAGATTCCAACCTCCACAATAGTTCCAGGGTCAGTTTCCACACTATTGGACCATCAAGCCTCCACCTTCTTTTGTCGTCTACCAATTTAGCGATCCACTCATATAGTTCGATTGGGAAGGTGCATAAGAAGATCTCGTGTATTTCTGTGTACATATATCTATCCAACCATTATTCTTTCATCAGGTGTGAATTTCTATTTTCTTGCGTCGTGAATTTGTGGATCTTTCTATCCAACCACTCCTCATTTTATTTCTTGGTGGGATTCGAGTGGCGTGACATCACACATCTCTTTATGCAGATCCTGGTCCCAAAAATAGAACCATTTGTTGTCTTAGTGGGTCGTGACCTAGGTTTAGAGTTAGTTGTGCCAAACAAATCCCTACACTACTAGCCATTTCAACATCAATCCATGGAGCGCATACTGAATTCTCACCCAAAGCAATATGGGGGGATGTTGGAACCAAGTTTCTGCACCAAAATATCACTGTGATGTCATTTTGTGCCCTAAATCTATCTTCATGCAGATCAATAAGACCTTATGCCTTATTGATATAGCTTCCTTTAACCAGTCCTAGACCTCCACGAAGGTCTACGACTATCTTTCGTGGACCTTGAACAAACTAATTGACTACTTACGTGCACCAAATATCATTCTTAACCCAGTAATTACCTTGATCAGATTAAGTGTTCGATAACTTCAACATACAACAAGATAATATTCGTGTAAACAGTTAATAGTAATTGCCTTCATATAAAAATATAAATCATGTAAAATTTCACATCAACACATCATTATTTCATAAGCCCAACATTCATCACAGCATAACCGCATTCATATAAAATAGAAGTAAAGAGATAAACATGAGAATTTCTGTAATAGTCTTCTTTATTAATACTCACTTCAGCTTACATAATCAAGACTTCCATGTGCACATAGCTACAGGGGTCTGCGTACTCAGCTGAGAACTCTACTATACGCCTCTCTGCACATAGCTGCAAAGCCTTCCTTCCTACTCTTCTGTGCTAAATTTTTAGACTTCTCCCATAGGAAAATTTCATTACTCTGCCTTAGACACCCTAAGACACAGTTATTTATACAATGTCATGGTCCGCGGACCATGGGAAGTAACTCAAAAATCTGAATTAATTTACATAAAGAAGGGTAAAACCCTTTATGACTCTTTAACTATCTACATGCTTCATGACCACAATTTGCGGAGACTTTACATTTTTATACAACAAAACTTGGGCTTTTTCCCTAGACTTGGCTTTTGCCCCAAAATTGACCCTAGGGTATCCCATCCCAACATAAGTTCTTTAGGTTTCATGACTATTAAAATAACATGAAATCCATAATAGCTACATTTAGTCTCAGACATAAATAATATATTTGGTGGGAAGATGCAAATAATTTTAGAGGTTTTCATGAGGAAGACTTAAATTTGAATGAGCTCGAGTGACCATTCTAGAAGAAGTACCTATCAGAGAGATACTTTTATGACAGGGAAAAATAAATCTATGAGCTAAAGAAGAGATTGATGACATATGAGGAGTACAGTAGCAGGTTCTTGGAGCTACTGGTGTATGTGCCTTACCTCAAGGAGGAAAAGTCCAAGATTCATAGATTCATTAGTGGATTACAAATTGCATTGAAAGAGGGGATTGAATTCGATGAACCTAGGTCATTGGAGGAGGTCATCCAAAAGATAAAGCATTGCTATGAGAAATCAAATCACATATTTGAGACTAAGTTGGATGGGAAAGGTTATAATATAAAGAACAAAGGAAAATATGACAAGAAGTGAGCAAGACCTCAGGATGCAAGTAATAAAGAGAATGCAAAGCCATCTAAGAAGTTCAATGCATTTGATAGAGGGCCTGGACTTCGATATGAGGAGAAGAATAATGATGAAGGCTAGAAGCCTTTACAATGTTGGAATTATGGCAAAGATCATCGCAAGATATATTTTCCACAGCATCACGGTGGTAGAGTGTAAATCTACAGTGCTTAAGAGGCACAAACAATGGGAGATGTTGAGTAGAGTATTATTATGATCTATGCAGCACTGGATAAGAAATAGGCAGATCATCAGGCATCTATCATTGAGATGGACAGTCAGATTTTTTATCAAGTTGTTTCTATTTTTATTGACCCTGGATTTGATTCTTATTATGTTAATCCTCACTTGGTGAATAAGTTTAGTTTGAATAAAGAAGTGCATGCAGAGCATTGGTTAGTGCAGTTGGCTACAACTACAAAGAAGCGAGATCATCACTCGGTAAGAGATTGTGCATTTGATTTGAATGGTATCCCTACCTTAAAACATTTGAATGTATTACCATTGGGATCATATAGTATGTTGTTAGGCATGGATTTCTTATACCTTCATAGAACCAAGGTTGATTATTATGGCAAATCCATTGAGTGCTTGGATGATAATGGGGAACAAAGAGTTTTGTAGGGCAAGAAAAAATCAACATCAGTTAGAATGATGACAGTTATGTAGGCCAAGGGTATTCACAAGAAAGGGTGTGTGTTATTTGTAGTGCACATTTATAGTGACAAATATAAGTAAGTTGAGGATGTAAATGATTTAAGCAGGTACCTAGTCCTACAACAGTTTCGAGATGTATTTCCTGCAGATATTTAAGAGTTTCCACCTCACAGGGAAGTAGAATTTTATATTGAGTTGGTGTCAGGGGACTCTCCAGCATGAAAGGCACCTTACAGGATAAGTACACCTAAGTTGGTAGATTTGAAGCTGCAGTTGAAGGAAATGTTGGACAAGGGATACATTAGGCCAAGTGCATCACCATGGGGTGCACCAGTATTGTTTTTCAAGAAGAATTATGATACTCTTAGGTTGTGCATTGATTACACAAAGTTGAACAAAGTGACCATCAAGAGAAGGTATTTGTTGACGAGGATTGGTTACTTGTTTGATCAGCTGAAGGGAGTAGCAGTGTTCTCGAAGATTTATTTGGGATATGGATATCATCAAGTACACATTCAAGAGGAGTACATCTACAAGACATATTTGTCGACCAAGTATGGGCATTATGAGTTTATTGTAGTTCCATGCAGTTTGGATAATGCTCAAGCTACTTTTATGTTCTTGATGAATAGTGTGTTGCATTCGTATTTGGAAAAGTTTTTTCTCTTGTTCATTAATGATATGTTCGAATCTTCAAAAAGTATATAAGATCATGTCGAGTATTTAGAAGAAATGTTGAGGTTGTTGAGAGAGCATCATTTGTATGCTAAGGTCAGAAGGTGCAACTTCTTTCAAGATGACATACACTACTTGGGACATGTGGTTTCCAAGGATGGCATAGTAGTGGACCCAGAAAAGGTAAGAGTTATCATGGAGTGGGCAGCTCCCAGGGATGTGGATGAGGTGATATATTTCTTGGGGTTAGTACATTATTAGATGAGGTTCATAATGAGCTTCTCATAGATTTGTTATCCTATAACATCATTGCAAAGGAAAGTTAATAATTTAAAATGGAAAAAGGAGTGAGTGACCAATTTTGAGCAACTCAAGTACTTGTTGACACATGCACTACTGTTAAAGATTGCAGATTAGAACAAAGAATTTTAGTATGTATATATTATTGTGAGAGATGACCTAGTGGAGTCCTTTTGTAGGAAGGACTGGTAGTATGCTATGAGTCACAAAAACTAAATGAGCATGAACAGGACTATCTGACACATGATCTGGAGTTGGCAGCGATCATACATGCATTGAAGATGTGGAGGCACTATATTCTTGGAAGGAGGTTTGTATTTATGAGTGATCACAGTGGTTTGGGATATCTACTTGACCAACGGAATGTGAATGGAAGATAGAACCGGTGGTTGGCTACAATGCTCTTAGTAGGCGGATACAGGTAAATCACATAACAACTTTGATCTCCTATGGGATAGATTTATAGGATAGGATCTTGCATGCAGGTCAATAGGATAACAAATATGAATATTGTGCATAGGTTGCAGAAGAGTATAGGTAAAGGTACATGTAATGGCATGGGTATGGGTATAGGTACAGGTATACATGTAGGTGCATAGGATGTGGATTATCATCTCACGACAGATGGATTGGTTAGATTTAGGGACATGATATATCTTCCAGATAGCAGTGAGCTCATGAAGGTGATATTGATGGATCTTCGTGTGAGATAATATATAGGTCACCTAGGTTATCAGAAGACATAGATAGTAGTGAAGATATTATATTAGATTAATTTGAAGAGATACATAGAAGAGTTTGTGGCTAGGTGCTTGGATTGTTAGTAGGGGAAGGCAATGTGTAAGAATCTAGGTGGATTACTACAATTGATTTTGATTCCTGAGTGGAAATGGGAGGTCATTAAAATGGACTTTATCACAAGTTTTCCAAGGACGGTGACAATATGATTCCATCATGGTAGTGGTGGATAGGTTGACAAAGGAAAAATACTTCATTCGAGTGAAGTCTACATTTTCAGTGAGTGATCTAGCATAGTTATTGATTAGGGACATGGTTAGATTGCATGGACTTATGAAGAATATTGTGTCAGATAGGGATGCGAATTTCACTTCCAAGTTTTGGAAGGAGATATTTACAGCTTTGGGCATAGATTTGGCCTAAATTAAATCTTATCATCCGCAGATAGATGGATAGATAGAGAGGTTCAATAGGATAATGGTGGACATGTTGAGGATTTATGTGGTGCATCAACATTGGTAGTGGGAAGAGTACCTCCCACTAGCAAATCTCGCTTACAACAATGAGTACCAGGATTCACTAAGGACAAGTGTGTTTGAGGCATTATATGGGTGCAGTTGTAATACTCCCATCAGTTGGACTGGTCCAGTTAATAGGGTGTTGACTGGACAGGACACGCTGGAAGACATCAAGCTATGTAGATCAGAACAGGTTGTTCAAGGAGTTCTAGGTTGGGGAACATGTTTGTTTTCAGGAAATCTAGTGTCCATGCAGAGCTGCTATTCCCACTAAGACAGGTAGCTATCTTAGAAACAAACAAACTAATGTTACTTATGTTTTCCTTTATGAGAAGTAGATGAGAGAGAAGCAGAGAGTACCAACCTTAGTATTTCACTTGGCTCCTTGCTTCTTTCCTCTCCCCTTTGACAGATCTTTGTCACTTCTCCCTTGTTTATCCCGCTTCAAAGGGAACCTATAAAGTCAAAGCAGCATAATACCATCAAAGCACAGAGATCTAAAATCATAAACAACATAGGACCGGATATATATTGACCACACAAATGCATATATCAACTCAAACATACAAGAATGTGGAGGAAAACTCAAATAGATTTATTGATAGAAAGAGTAGAAGAGAGGATTACAACCCATTGATCTGACCCAG